>BLJB01000053.1:0-48842 GCA_013423325.1 Usnea hakonensis
TGTAGTGCATGAGCCTTCTTGATCGCCCCCCGAGCTCTCTTGCGTAATTTCTCCTTCCTCCGCCTCGCTTCGTTATCAACAGCCATGTTCTCTTGGTTTCGATGAACATAAAATCGTTCAGCGGAGAACGTGCATCTCGCCGCTGATTTCCATCACACGCTAGTCTTAAGATACTGTCAGAGTTACTAGAGGCGCTTTGCTGACGACTAGGTGCTCCTCTGTCGTCAGGAACTAAGAACCTCCGGGAGTGCCAATAATCCTCTCTCACCACCGCATATGTACTGGAATTGACGTTTCGAAAGGTGACAGGGGAAGATAGAAGAAACCCACAGGTAATCAGAGGGTGTCCCTACTCTCCCAGTGCCAGAATCGGAGCGCAAGGAACGGGGCCAAAATTGGAACTTTGGTTTGGGGGGAGAGTTCCAAAAATGGAACTCGAGGGACGGTCCACAAATGGAGTACAGAAGTGCGAGGATGACGAGATAAAGGGATCCAAAAGTGGAGCAGGAAGTTCAGAGATATATTGGTGCTCGTCTTTAATATGTTCCTTCGCCCGTTCTCTGCTAAGGACGTTGTCGAATGAACAGGAAAGGTAGAAAATGCCTTACGCAGCAAAAGCAAAAGCGCAGCAGTTCACCAGAAGGAAACCAAACTTGATGAAAAAGGCAGATCAGCTGGCGCGATTATGTCACGCGGACGTTGCATTGATCATCCGCAGAAATGGAAGGTATTATACTTATCGATCGACCGATTACGAACGGTGGCCTCCCAGTATGATAGAGATCGTATGTATGAACCGGGTGTATCGATCTTTGAGCTGACTTGAGCTATCAGGAATCCTCGTACCCGTTACCTGTCAGTCTGCTGTCCAAAGACTTTGATTACACCATTCATGAAGTTCCGTATAACTCAAAGGTGGAGGAACCGTCAAACGAGAGGTCTCGTTCAGTTGAGACTTCGGAAGGCACATGAGTTTGAGGGATCGGATGTCGCACCGCATGTATCTGGCAGTATGGGTAATGCTATACGGTAGCGACGTTGAGGAAGCCGAGATAACAATGCTAATACCTGCTCTCTTGACAGGGGCATCCTCGGAGTAGGCTGGTCGTCAGGAATTCTTTTTGACCCGCCAGTTGCTTTCAATAGTATATTGGAGGTCCTGTTGTGTCTTTGCTATGGTTGGGTGGGGGAAGAAGTAGGGATGGGCAGAAGTAGGATGGGCAGAAGCAGAAAGATGGGGAAAAGAAGTGGGCATGCATTTGAGCCCAAAAAAAAACGGCTCCTATTTTGACCGTCGCTCACATGCAAATTCCAATATATAAATAGTAGGAGGATGAAGCTAGCACTGGCAGAGACAGTCCTATGAAGCGCAGTCAAAGCTGACAGGTGCTCGCTTTGGAGCATGTGCTTTGATACATGAATTGGAAAGCTAGTAGAATCAACGGAGCACCAACGGCGATGATGATATCGATTTCGTCACTGCCAGTGTGGCGTCGCAGTCGTTCAGTGTATACCTAGGTGACAGACACTGACACCGATTAGTTCAACCTCGTACCTGGCCGCCGCAAATTGGCATTGAGAGATCATATGTCTGAGAAGCGAAGAAGCAAAATTGTTCACTATACTCTACATCTGCTAGATAACGCCTCTCTGTGCGAATCTTAGATTGATCCGTCTCGCTCATATACCGTACTGTCTCAGCAACTAAATCTGAGGTTTTGTCGCTTTAGACCCAGCTGTGATTGCCTGTTGGATGATAAGCTGCGCCGCTTCGCATTAAAGTAAATAAAATGCCATGAAAGTGGGCGAGTAGACTGATTGCTTGAATTGTTTAAGAAGGCGAAGATATATACTTCTCGCGCGTCAGTGCTGCTGCCCGCCAGCTCGCTTATTTATTGGCTTCTTAAATGCTGGCTCGGTTTCCTGGGTGAACGATGTAGTCGGCGTGACTTCCTGCGAGCCTAGAAAGCTTGACTGGCTATCTTCTTCGCCTAATATCGATTCGGCGTTTGATTACTGTGAACTCTGAGGTGTAGATTGGGAGAACGAAGTAGATTGAGAAAGGTCAAAACTGATACTGGCTGGTAAGTCGTCGATGGCCGAGCAGATCCTTTAATGGAGTTTCGGCATATAAGTATCGTACACGTTCTTGGTAAATTTGTAAGCTGTCCATTTCTCCTTACCATCCAATGCCGTGAAGTTAAATGTGTGGATCGGATGGCGATAGAAGGTAGTCTTATCCCCTTTAATCATGGGGTAGTGTCCGTAGATTCTGACAGACCTATAATCATACGAAATAGAAAAGGCGAGGATCTCCCGATCTAGCTTTTTCTCGCACTTCACCGACCGAAAAGGTTTGATAAGAGCTCTTACGGCGACGGTCATACTGTGCGCATTCTGGCGATCGGTAACCTCGAGAGCGGCAGCGCCGCACTTTACCTCGCAGGTGAGGAAGGGGAAGTACATTCGCGTTGTAGCCATGAAATATGTAATGAACTTGGAGCCAGGCTTATCTACAAACGGTTTCAGCTTATTCAGTTGTTCCTGGGTGAATGCGGATCCCCCGAATCCTACGGAAAAGTCGGGTTGTGGACGAGTTTTATGTAAAGGGAACGAGAATACGCTGTTCCAGCCTTTATTAGTTGTTTCGTAGAGATGATTGAGGTGGGTGGCGCCGTAGGTCGCCAATGTCTGTCTTGTATTTTCCGGGAAGTTCTCTTGAATAGGTCATCGCGAAATAATGAGTCTGGAGGGACCATCTGTTCTGTTTCCAGCAATGTCCGGCAAAGATCTCTGACATCCTTTGGAATATCATCATCATCATCATCATCATCATCATCATCATCATCATCATCATCGAATTCTCGCATGTAGCTGCCTTCGTCTTCAAGCTCAATTATATAGTCCGGATTCCTGTAATGAGCGCTCTTGGCTTCTCGTGGTAGCTGATCGCTGGGTGTCTGAAGGCTTGACTGCGATTTCTTGCGGCCTAGGGAAGATGAGGACTTCTTCCTCGCAAAGAGATGATGTAGATGAGTAAAAGGGTGCATTGCTCGAAACGGTTCTCTGGTGTAATACTCCCGTAACCAATCTGTCTATCCTAGCTCTTTTGGTGACTTGCCCCTCTCAAAATATTCTCTGATCTGGCTGTCTTGTTCGAAGTACTCTTTTCGCCACCTTCCAATCTGAACCCAATGCTGGAGCGGGTCAATGCTGACCTCGCTGATGTTATACGCCGGGGAGGTTCGTAGTCGCTTTGAAGGAGGTTGCTCCCGAGTTCGAAAAAAAGAGGGATGCCTAGCTTGTTCTTCTTGTCTTCGTTTTCGTTTTCGAGAGGATGTGGATGGTTTATAGAAGGTTTGCGGGCGCTGTAGTTCCTCAAACAGGTCAGCGCTACGATATAGTAAGAGAAGCAGTACTGTTGTAAAGGCGCATACTTTTCTGCCCTCGGGCATATTGCTTCCTGGAGGGGAAAGAGGTGCCTGTACTTCCTTGATATAATTGCTCTTGGATAAAGACTGCTTGTGAGACTGTCGTATTGCTTGTAGACGTAGGCTTTTGCGAGAGGCTTACTGTTTTTTGATGCCTTGAGGCTGCTTCCCTATAAATGATTAGCTTAGATACTCAAAATGTGAAACCAGAATACTTTATCTTGAACCTTTGGTTCTGAAGGTTGCCGCTGACTTTTCTTGCTCTTTAACTTTGCTTGACCGTGGTCTATGTCGATTGGAATGAAATAATAGATCTTTATGTAGTCGCTGATTTAAAATAGTAACAAAATAGCTATAGGAAGGTTCGATAGAAGATGGAGTGGTCAATAGCGCGAAAAGTCTTGGCGAGATGCATGACGTTAAATTAGCGCCCACTGGACCCCGCAGCCGGCTCACTCCGACTCAGCTTCCACTTCAGAGTAGCTGGATTAAGGTATCGTTAATCCCACAAAGTTTGACAAACCAATCGCAAGTGTACTGTTCAGTTTGTGTTTCAAATTAGATCGCCTGACCACAGGCCATATCGGTCGAATAAGATGTTATGATGAAACAAGGAATGAGTCATAGCTGCTGATACCCTCCAAGGGTTCTTGCATGGGGATTATTAGTTCTATTGGTGGCCGATTCGAATCGTCAACCACAGTCGAAGGCGGTCACCCACGATTACCATGGAAAACCATACACACCGTGATTTCGCCGGATGATCCCGTCACGCCAAACCCGATTTTTATTTCCGCTCACTTTAAACTAGGTTTACAAATTGTGTGGTTACCGATTGAGAAAAAGCCTGTGAAGTAATCCCAGATTACAATCTTACTGTGTAGACAGCAGTCATCCATTTTGCGTGGCGGGGGCAACATTTTTCGAACATTGACTATTCCAATTTCTACTAAGACGGAACCATAAGGCTCCTCGACCCTATTGCGTAATACCCTGAAAATCTTAATCCCTCGTAATATTAATGTGTGTCGTCCCCATAATCTGCCTATCCGTCTAAGTTACCTCCAGTCGTTATTTACCTGGCTCGCCATCTTCCGTCCTGTCGCGCTTATGGAAGCCTTTGTGCGGCCCGGAGGCATAGGTGCAGATATTAGGGTGGTGCCGTCGTCGCCGTTGAAGGGCGTCTTGCGGCACTTGTAACTATAGTGAGATTCTGAAGTGCTGGATTCGAAGAAACATTTCTTGATCTAAGGGCTAAGAGTAGGAATCGAACCGGTGATATTGATAACGTATATCTCTACCCTGCTAAGTATTTAGCGCTCGAAACGATTTGAGGTAGTGGCGGATGGTTCTTACGTATTCTAGGTGATAAGGTAAGGCAGGTCGTCTGATGAGAGTGAGTTTTAGGGCTTTAGCGCTTTGAGTTTGGTCTTTTTCTTATAAGTGATATCGGTAGTATTACTGATACGGTGAAGGTTGCTTGTTTTTACTACCGAGGCTACGGCCGCTCTAACGGTTTATTAAACCGTTATACTGGGAATATGGGTGGGCTGACTTATAGTAAACCAAATCCGAAAAGTATATATATTAGAATCTTCTTTGCGATTTTTATTTGCAGGTTCTAGAATATTATTATCGGGTATACTACGAGGCATATGTCGGTGAAAGTAGAGAGACCTAAACCGTATAAGCATAAGCTATACTGCTTAGAGCCTATATGGTTCACGGCTTACTGCCCTGGAAGAAGGCAAAGTCCTCATTCCTAGTTCGGCCGCTATAACTACTAGGGATTGCTTCGTCCTATAGTTTCTGTAACGGCGAGTATTGGGTTAAGATGAAAGCTATTAAGATAATAGTCGATGCGATTTGAAGTAAGCCGAGGGTCTATAGGTATATAAGATTAGCTCTAGTATGGATAGGCCTATGAAATATGGTTAGAGTTAGATATATCGTGATAGCGACTTTGCCGGCTGTATTGGCGCACAATTGGAGGATCTGCGCTATCTAGCTCTATTTGAGACTGTATATAATTTGTGCATGGTCCAAGTTTTCGACATATCGGCCTATACTATAATATACGGATAGCGTCGTGAAGACTTGGCTGGTCATCGCTATAAGCTAAGATTCGTTGTTAGAGCGAGGCGGGATTGGGGAGAGTCTGGAATACGAACGAAGGTGAAGAAGGTAACGAAGGTATCCGGTCTTACGTAGCGAAGGATGAAGATGTCGGTACCTATACGTATACCGCAAATGATGAAAGAGACTGCAGATAATGTTAAAGATATAGTATTCAATATAATACCTTAATTCGAGCCTCTGGTGGATGACATGATAGCTGTATATAACTTATTGCCCAAGTTGCGAAGAGAGAAGTGAGCAATATAGTAGGATGAGAAGAGGTCATCTTGGCCTCTATAAACAAACGGGTCAGTAGTAAGGTCCATAGTTCAGGTACATAAAATCGAGAACTAGCGGTAATGCGAGGATTTACCGTAGTCGCGGGAACGTCTAGACGGATAATACAAGGTGTCCGATAGTTGGCGCCGTTCGTGTAAAGCAGAAAGCTAGGTGCGATGACGACTAAGGTATACCCTGCTAGCCCGTGGTGGAGATGAGCACTGTTGCAAGGATCTCTAGCTTGAGAGATGGTTGCAATGACCTTGGGAGTAGTGATCTATCGTGCACGTGGCTTGTATAAGGTAGGCGGTACTGTCCCTCAATTATGCTGAGTTTTTCGCTAAGAGAAAGCAAATTCCGCTCAAACTATTATCCTACTCCCGTGTTCAGTGGACTGTAACCTAGCTAGGCCGGTAAATAACAAATAAAATATAAATCTCTCGTAAGTCAATATTGGATCCCTTCATTTAGTTTGCTAACTATACCCAATGTCTTCTCTAAACGCTCTGAATGGTCTTATTAACGATGTCGCCGTTACAGCATAGGCTGATGCTGGACGGTATAACCCCGAGGCTTATGCGACCCTGCTACAATACGTCTAGAGACTAATACTGGCGGTCGAGAAGCTATTGGAGACTGCCAAACGATTGCTGTATCAAGTAAGCAATTTCTACGATGATCGTATAGTAGATGGTATTAATTGATAAATCTGACTTTGCTAATTATAGCTACCTATCAATATCGTTATCCGGGTAGCGGCCGAATTAGGCTTTTTCGAAGCTATAGATGCTGTGGACCGCAGTCTAATCTACGCTCGAGAGATAGCCGACTCTAAAAAAGTGGATAAGCTCCTTATCGGTGTGATAGCGCCGCTGCTTTGATGCGAGATGAGGAACGTCTACTAATAGTATATAGTTCGCATAATGCGCGTCCTGACGGCTGTAGGTATCTGTAATAAGTCTGGTCGCTGCGAATACTCGCCTAATGGTATTACCCACGAATTTATATTAGGCGGGCTTGGGGATGGCGTCAAGTGCATGTTTGTGATATGTGTTATGAACTTTCGAGCGAGCTTGCTGATGTTGGTATAGCTACGATACTGTCGTGCCGGCCGCTGCTAGTATGGTCGAGTCTCTAGCACGTACTGGGCCCCACGTCCCCTAGACCCCATAAGTGACGGCCTTCGCATATGCCGAGAAAGAAACTCTATTTGAATAGATAAAGAAATATCCGGAGCAGCGAAAATACTTTGATAATTATATGGCAGTACGCCGCAAAGAAATACCTAGATAGTTCGAGATCTTTCTAATTATAGAAGAATTTAAGACCGAGCTGCGTTCCGGTCCGTAAGACGTCTTGATAGTGGATATTAGAGCGAGCTATAGACATGATTTAGTACTCTTCAAGGAGTAGCACTAAGATCTTCGTGGACGTTATATCCTTTAAGACCGGCGCGAAACGATCGAGTCTATACAGCATCCGTTTCCTAATATCGAACCGATAATTTACGACTTTTTCGCCCCTTAGCCTGTCGTCGGTATATACGCAAACTTGGAGGCTGGAATGGCTAGCTAATTGCGATATTATTTCCTAGGTTCCCGTATCTACTATTTCGGCACCGTATGTCACGACTGGGCGGACGAGCCCTATATCGAGTTCCTCTCTAATACTGCTAAGGCGATGAAGAGGGGATATTCAACTCTCCTAATCTATAACTATATTATGCCGGAGATAGGAGCACCGATCCGCGTAGCTGCGATAGATATGTAGATGATGAGTTTATTTGCTAGGATAGAAAGAACGGAAAGTCAATAGCGAGTCATTCTCGACGCGAGCGGACTGAAGTTGGTGCAGGTTTAGTACTTAGTAGCGAAATCCGAGTCTATAATAGAGGCAAAGTTGAAATAGACTGGGTACGACAGTCGATGACGAGAAAAACCAACCTCATTGTCTACTAAATTTTGGCCGCAAGTCCTGGAAATTGATGCACTGTCTCTGAACACATATATAACGAAGGGCCTTGGCAGAGGCTTCTTATGGTATCCAGTAGCATTTTACTACTACATAGCTTTACAATCAATCAATCGTCTTCGTCCTCTAGCGTTATTACTCGTGAAGAAGAAGTGAACACTAGTGGTACCGTTAGCTCTTGTATCGAATCAGGTGGTCAATCAACATGCACAATCTAGATCAGCATAGTCCGAGAAAACTGAGACCTCTCAATGGACTAAACCATCGGCAATTATTCGAACCTCTTCACACTAATTTACACGCTCGCAAACGGTCTCTAAAGATCTGCCAGTCGCAAAGCTAAGTATTCCTCAATCCTCATCAATTACGACTCGTCTTCTTAAATCCATCCTTGCCTTATCATTGCTGATCCAAATTCCCTGATATGATTCCCTTGTCTCGGAAACCTCATTGTCGCTAATCCCGAGAGAGTCTTTTAGAATCCAAATTCTTGGTTTCTCTGCGCGGAGAGCGTCATGCTCACAGACACTTGGGTCTTTATCATTGATATCCCTAAGATTAGGTGGCTCTAGACCTTCAACGTGGGGAAGAAATCTTAATAGCGGCCTAAACGCTTGACTCAACACGACTTGAAAGCCACCAGTCACGACAGTTACCGCGATCATAATCACAGCTTGGCCCAGATAAGCCCACTATTGATTCTTATCTCGAGTAAGGAAGAACAATCCAACCAGATAAACCTCGAATATGTAAACTCCTACAAATAGTTGAGTAAGCGCTGCCGGATAGAGTAAACCGCCGGTGTCGCTATCTAATTTCGTGACGTATAAGATATTGTATCGAAATACTATCCAAAACATACAGAAGGCTATAAGAATAACGATAAGTACCAGTGGTGCGATGACGGAGTAGATGATACCTGTCTTAGATATTAGCCGAGCTCGTGAGACGGCTTCTCTGGGGTTCCGCACCAATGCAGGCTAGGTTGGTAAAGACTGGGTATACCGTTGCCTATAAAACCTTTAAAAGACTAACTCGTCGTTGCCGCTGCTCTCTAGGCGTACGGTCCATTAACGGCGAGATAATAAGATACTGCAAGAGCCCCGATATCTGCACCAGTTCGCCGGCGCTGATGGAGAGCGCCTATAGCATAAGATAGGACAGAAAGTAGTTACTAGTTTTGGGGAGATTGGTCGCCAAGAACGTAGGTAAAGAATCGAAGCCGTAATAGATCTGGCCGACTATCGTAGCAGCGCTAGAAGATAGAGCAACCGTCAGGAATACCTGGATAAAGAGGAAACTAAAGTAATACTTCTAAACCGCAAGGTCCAAGGCGGTCTAAAAAGCAAATCCCTATTGTTGTACTAGGAGTCGAATAATCATAGGTAGCAATAAAGTGAGAATAATGAGAACGGCTTAGGGTAGAATACCCTGAAGGAAGCCTAAAAGCCAAGGCCTGTATTGTATTAATAAGGGAAGCAAAGTCGTGAGGGTCCCTAGCTGGGACAAGAATCCGGTAAGAGCCACGGGAACCGCCTATCTAATAACGATGGCTGCCATTGACCCTATCACCAAGATACTGCGAATGTAGCGTTCCCATCATGTTAAACCAACGTTGTGCCAGACCACAGCGCCGGTAGAACTATCGACGTATCGAGGAGAGAGGCGGAAAGGCGAAAAATGTATAACGGATTAATAGATAACGTACGTATCGATTGACTATTCGAATTGAATTAAAGCTAAGTAAAGATACTTGTTTTGATAAGCAGGATCCTAGTCTTCTATAATTTCGATATTCAGCCTCGCAATCTCACAACGATAGAGGTATATCAGGTCGACTTTCTCCCCGAGCGGAACGATGGATACTATCTATCCAATACGTGAGTAAGGTAGACGCACCAACTCACGTTCGTTATATAGGTCGACTAAGGTCCCGCTTCCGGAGTGGAGTCTAATAGCTCTAGATATAAGACGTGTCTCCGCGGCTTCGAGTCGAGCTACAAGCTTATCATGCTATTTGAGTTTTCGATCTAGCATCTTATAGTCTCGGTTAATCTAAACCCGATATAGACCCTTAGCTATTCTCTGATAGATAGTAAATAGCTTCTCTTGAGAACAAAGGTGATACGGTATATCCGAGATGAGAACAATATATAGGGTCCTACGAAAGGAAAGGTGTTCCTGACGGATCTGAACGTAGAATCGGGACTCCTTATAGATTGTGTAGTATGCCTGTATCACCATGATCAAAGCCAGCACGAGGTACGCCTAGTAATAACTGCTATGGTGGACGCCGACACCGCCCCAAGTAAGCCGATTCAAACCCTAAACGCCAGTATTTGACTTCTTCCCGTAAACGACGCTAAGGGGCAAGAGAATTGGGAGTATAGCGGCGGCAGTCGGGACGAAGATCTTGATAATAGTACGTAAGTAATATAAGAAGAAGAATACGTCTATACCCGAATTCTGTAAGATATATTGGTCTTCCGTCCTAAAAACGGGTTTGATCCAAGAGAATAGGCCCGAGTGTTCGTCTTGAGACGGAGGCGTATATAGATAACTATACCGGGGTTTTTAGTGAAGGCTATGGAGTATTGGTAGGGGTACCTACTATAAAGCGGTTAATCTGCGCCGAAGTAGTAAGAACATTATAACTTCGATAATAAAGACTATCGCTAACGTAATCGTAGAGGAAGCCAGTGACTATAGCGTTATACTACGAGAACTCTAAGCTACCTAGGACGGTGTATCGATAATAGAAGTAGACGGATAAACTATTACAGATATGGTTCATAGCTGGGAAGAATAAGTTCCATTCCTTGAACTAGCCTTTAAAAGGAAAAACAAGTCCTTGGCGTTAAGTAGACGGGTCCGTAAATGGTATACTATTCTATTTATTGCGCTTCATCTTATTATAGGCGCCTCTGCCTTCTTCGGCGATTGCTCTTTATTCCGCTCGGCTTTCGTAACTCTTATACTATGCCTGTAGCCGTAAAGAAGATATCGTAAGAACTTTGGGATATGATCGCCGATAACCTGCTAGTACTATCTACAAGTTATGCCGCTATAGCATTCGATTTCCGGCTGAGGCCTCAGCAACAAAGGCACGCAGTAATATGGGACGCAATATTTCAAGACCCGACCTGGGTCTGTAAAGCGAGCGATACCGGCTACGAACCCGTGCTGATAGGCAAAGATCTAGATCGCTGCTGGCGTAATGATGTCTCGCCTCCTGAAAGCCCGTATCTCGTCCTGCTAGCTAACCCGTTCTAATTACTCTTAGAGAGAAAGCTCTTTCTACAATCTTTGAGAGGCTATTAGGCCTAGGGAAAAAATCGAGAACTTCACCTGAACTCGGGAGTAACCTTGAACGTGATATATCTCTACGATTCAAATAATAGACTTCTAGTGAAGATTTCGAATCTATTTAATCGATATAAAAGGGCTCGGATAGTAGTCTTATTCTGGCAAAGTAGTATAATCGAATTCGTCTATATTGAAATAATCGTTGGCGCTAGAGGAATGGGTTCTGTACTTAAATCGTTCTTGGGCTATCGCCTAACCTTGGAATATATTGGTGGTACTCGAGCGCAGTATCGCTTTGAGTCGCATACTCGCTTAGAGTGATAAAAGATTATGACTAGCAATAAGTACTTGGAGGAAGGGCTGGTAGATATAGTCCAATATCTGATTCATAATGCTTTTAAGCGTATTTTAGACTTATATCAAAGACTAGATAAGTAGCTGCTATGCCGCCTCTTTAGCCGCCAGCGGCTGATAGGCGCTACCGCCCTTATACTTCGTCTTTACTTATCTGCCCCCTAGTGATATAGTCGGCGGTATAATGATATCCTAACTGGTCTTCGCTGTAATAAGTGCCGTTAGAACATATAGCTTCAAATAACTTCGAAGAGATTCTCGCGGCAGAAACGGATACTACTAAATATCAGCCTAGGGAAAATATATACTATAAGATCTCCCACCTTGTATAATTGCTCTCACGATATCTTATAGGTTGCGGCAAGAAACTCTTTGATCCCCGTACCGTTCTTCTAGTCTTCTAGACGCTGAAGCTGGATTGACTTTAGTCTTACTAGACTGGTGTCGGCTTCTATAAGCTCTAGTATTATGTATCCCACGCTTCGAATATCCTCTTTTTCTATCGACTCCGTTAATCGTCGTTCCTCCAGAATACAGTCGCCTATATTGGCTACAGGTTCGTCAGTCGCGTCGTTATAAGACCGGTTCTGAAAAGCGTACCTAATTTAATATGGCCGTCTCGATTCAGAAGTATAGTATTGCAGTCGAGTTCCCTATAGTAATAAGAGAGTCCCTGATATATGAAAGTCAAACTACACAGTACCTGATTACTCCGTCAATTTCCGCAGGTCCGTCTTTTCTGATATAACTTACCTCTCTATAGACGGCCGCAATTTTATGCTCGTTCTATCGTAGCTTAGGAATGCTGTTAATTAACCTCAGAGAGATATCCATCTGCTCGTAGACTATATACGTTTTACTATCTTTGTTAAAAACCTCGATCAGATCGACTACGTTACTATATATACTTGGAACCTTAATAACGTTATTTCGAGACTTGACTTTACTACGCTTGATGGCTATAATCGAGCAATCTTGCGTATTACTACTACAGATAACGGTAGGTCCGGCCTGATCCAGTTTTAAAAATTCATAATAGGTAACACGTCGTTCCTCGTTCAGCTGGTATTTGGTTCTTTTGACTGGTTTCGCGACCGGGTCTCTCCCGGCGAAAGACAGACTGCTGGGGTTGGCTAGAATTGGACGCTTTAGTGGGATCCTAGCAGGCTTCGATAACGTCTTCTTCGTATTCTCTTTCCGGGTAGAATTTAGTAGGATGTCGTTAATTAGACTACCTCTAAGTTGAGTAGTACGTCTCTCTATAGTTAGACGATCTAATTATCCTGAGGGTAGGCGTGTGTAGGCAGATATATTATATTTGGAAATTGCGGTTAGCGGAGCTCAAATTCCAAAACTGGATCACTTCCTCTAGCTTCTACTATAAGTTGGGGACCTCTTTATATTATTAGCGTCCTATCGTATATGCGAGTACCTAGATACCGGTTTCTTCGACTAAACATGACTAAAATCTACTACCTACCGCAAAAGACGTTTGTCGATCGTACCCGTAACTATATTCACCGAGATATAGAATAATTTCCGTCATTAGATCAGGACTCCGCTATACGGATTGCTAGATGTAAAGCCGCTTCGGAACAGCTTAAGGGAAAGCTCTATACGGCTTTTAAAGGAAGTAGCCCGAGATCGCAAGGTACTACCGAGCGTCGTGTTACCTTTTAGACACCTCTCCCTAGAGGAGAACTGTCCGGGTTCTATCCTGCCCTTCGTTAACGCGAGCGTCCGCGTTTAGGCCGACCTCAAGATATGACTACGTTGGATTACTAAATATTAATTTACGGTAGTATGACGTCTACTATCGAGTGCCTCCCTTACCGTCTCCGTATATCTAAGGTTCAACGGGTATCAAGTCCTTAGTAGCGGATTAAAGAACTCGTTAGAGACGTTGGGCATCTGAATTAAGAGATATCTTACTATAAGGATACTAGGAAAATTTTTATCAAGCTGTTCGACGCGGTTAAGATATCTAACGAGGTACTATAAGCAGCGGTGTCCGAAGTAGATCGAGAGTTGGCCATTTCCGAATAACGATACGTTAGGTACTGGGTTCCTTACTACGATAATCGAGTAATTAAGGAAAACGTCTTCTAGTTCTTATTTTAATAATCGCCGGACAAATATAGCTCGATCGGATACTTATATATAGTCTATATATTGATATCTGTGTTCCGCTAATGGAAAGTCTTCTAACTGGCGCTATCTTATCTCTATTGTAGTAGACTATTTATTGCTTTTCTACTCCTATAAGGTTCGTCTGCTTGACTCGCCCCTAGCTTATAACGTCGTTCGAAGGTTGCGGGATGGCCGTAGCTACTTCGCTCTATAGAATATTTCCTTTGTTCTCTACGCGATTGCGTAAGGGTAGTACATGAACGATGTAGCGAGAGCGAGAAACTCTATAGCAGCTGAGTAGGCTACCTATATACGCTTCGTAGATAGCTCTATCTGAGCATCAGCCTTTGTCCAACGTCTCCTACCTCCCATCCGAGGTGTAGAGTATCTCGGGAAGGAGGCCCGTAGCAACGATTAGAGCGCTAAATACGCTAGTAGGGGTCAAAGAATAAAAAGCGGTAGACCAGGCGGATTACTCCAAGTATAAGAGCGCGCTAGACACGACGGAGGGGGTAAATTCTAAGAGACGCTAGACACGACGACCGGGGTCAAAGTCTAAAGAACGCTAGACGCGACCGGGGGGCGAAGAGCGCTAGACACGACTGCTGGGGGGTTAAAGTTTAAAGATCGCTAGACACGACGAGTGGGGGCGCCAAAGAGCACTAGACACGAGGCAAATTTAGGAACGCTAGACACGATGGCAGAGTCTAAAGGGCCCTAGACACGACGACAGGGAGGTTAGAGTAAAGGGCGCCAGGCAATAACGGCCAGGAAAGTAAAGATAGCCCGTCATCTCCGAGATAGGGTTCAAAATCGACAGGTATCAGAAGTAACAATATACGGAAGATGATTATTATACTTCTGGTCGGGAACTACTCTAGTCTTCCGTCTCCCGGTGCGAGCTATCTATATAGTATCTATCCGAACGTTCACTTCGATAGTCCTCTAAATAGGACCTCGGTTCGGTAGATAAGTATAGGGCATGTTTGTGCCATGTCGCTTCATAGCCTGAGCTTCGGGTAGTGTATCAAGTTCAATACGCTCTCTAGTGGACCGAGACCGTCAATATCCTTTCCCGCGCCTGGTTAGTTCGAAGCTGGCTACCAGCGGCTGAAGTGTGGGTATCCCATGGATTGGTGGGGCGTAAAAATTAGGGGTCCAGCCAAGACTTTTACGCCCCAGTCACCAATCCGTGGGATACAGGCAGCGACGATGATAACGTTGATCTCGTTTCTATATGCCGTCAGTGATTTCAAGTGAACAAGCCATAACCGTAAGATAAATCTAACTTATACGGTCTATACCAGCAAGTCAACAATTGCCCTTATTACTATTAGCTTGTCCACGCCAGAATGGATCTCACGTACTTATAGGTAAGATCGCTGCGGAAGCTTTCGCTCCCAAGCTTAGTCGTTTTGATAGTAGTATAAGTAGCGTCGCTGCGGCCGATTTAGCGAGATTTCGGAAAAGTTTCTATAGACTTATAATATTCCCAAGCCTAAAATGGCGCCTAATCCCATCTTCCTTTTCCTACTCACTTGGAGATCCTTGATAATTGCAATAGGCAAAAGGGCCAGGAGTAGATCTACTACGGTAAAGTAATCTGTACTTCTTAGTAGTATTTATTCTAGGCGTTAGAATTAATTTACTGGAAGCACTTAGTGCGAAAATTGTTAAAATACTAGGAGAGAAATATCTCGTATGCAATGCTGCTGAGGGCGTCTATAGAGCTCTTATGGGTACGTATTGGGTGACTGTAAGTAAGATGTCGACCGTGGTATACAGGAATACGCTATAGATAACGAACTAAAGTAAGCGTCGTTTCTAAAGGCCGGCGACTCCGAGGATTCGTAAGATGAGGAACGCTACGGACACCTTCCCGGTAGCAATCGCTATAGTGTAAAAAGGCTATAAGATCCAGTTGATCTTGATGAGGAGAGCCTGGCGAGCTGTAGATAGATAATATATATGTCTGCAACCTCCTTTGCTCGCGTAGATCGTCTAGATAACGGTACACGTGAGAAGGAGAAACTGATCTTTCAGTCTGTACCAACTACTTACCATCAGAGGTACCACTCACTAGAGTTACTACAATCTAACCCCACGTGGCGGACGATCAATGCCCTCGTAAACAGGCGAAGCACTATAACAATCAACGAAATAGAGAACTCAATCCAGGCGAGCGCAAAAATACCTGGTGCTTTGTTCTGATCACCGCCCGTTGGAGCTTGTGCCATCTTTGAGGTACTTGAATTAATCAGTATAAGCGTAGATAGAGATTTATGCCCACTCTACCTTGATTGTAAAGTCTGTTCCCTAGTCCCTGATCTCCTTGAGACAGTGTGGTATCTAATCCCCATAATCGGTGTACTTCCGCAGACGGACGCTAGATCGAAAATGGTCCGATTAAAACCTCGTTCCCTGGTCGCGCAATACTACGTTCCAGATTAGTGCTAACAGCCTAATGGCTATTCTAGTTCTTCACCCTTAATGTGTTGTTTCAGGGTGGATCGATACGAGAGTAAGCTAAGACTACCAAGGTACTGGAGCTACGGGTACGACTTGGGACTGTATCGACTAGCGATAGTAGATGGAGGAAGACAAGGGCTCAGAGCGCGACGTTTGGTTCACGTAGTAAAGTGGAAATGGAGAAGTTCTGAACAATGAAGCCTGCTATGAAAACTCCCTTAGAAGGGCCCTAGCCAGCTGGTCGCCCCAAAAGTTGACGCTAGCCTATTTAAGTAGTAGCCGCCGCTTCGGCCTTAGCCTTCCTGAAAGTATTTACTATCTGCGCTCTTTTATTATCGTTTATACTTTCCTTTAGTCTATATATATTATAATAATCCGCAAGCCAATTATTCCTATTGAATGACGACGCGCTGGAAGCCTATACGACCTTCGGAGCGCCGATACTAACTTCTACCGGGGCCGTAGAAGTCGTCGATATCGAACTAGCCACCTCCGACTGAGCGCTCTTCTCCTGGCTCTCTGGTGCGTTTACCGATTTTGAGGAATTTGAGGACGAGTCACCTTGCGGCTCTAAGACTTCTTCTACCTTTATAAAAGGGGCTGGTGATATAGTCTTATCTCTCCCCTTTGAATCATTTTGATACTATCTGTTAAAGGCCTCCTCGTACTACTTGGCTCGCGCCTAGATCATCTTGTCTGCGATACCTTTCTTTCTTATTGGATAAACGCGTTGTACTGTTCCACGCTTCTCCCAAGATCTCGGAGTTGGATCATCGCCTTCTATGTTCTTCTATTGTATTAATACCTGAGTCTCAGTATACCTCCGACCTTTCGTATGGTGTGCGGGATTAATTGCTCGTAGTGGATCTTTCTCGTCTTAAACTCTAATAGCGACAGCGATGATGCCGGCGATATTCTAATAATTATAGGCCTAGTCCCTATCCCGATTAATCTTTTTTTCGCCGATCCTATATCCTGGCGCGGTGATTTCGGGAAGATGCTTATCGAAGGCCTTAGAAGCGGTCTTAATCCTGAACTTTGGGTGGCTCTTGGGCCCGTATCTATTGATGACCTCTTTCCTACGACTATGGGTTGCAGGTTTCTATGCGACTACTTGGTACCCCTCGGTCGGACTTCCTGTTAGTTGCTTGTACTCTGTAACTGTTATTATAGGCATTTTAGCTTCTTCGTTATCGGTTGAAGGTGGACTCGGATAGACTATATTGCTATCGTTATTTATATTGTTATCGCCGCTACCTCCCTGATCGAGATTATTGCGAGTAGGATTATTTTCCCCTTTATTAGTAGTATCTTGGGCTTGCGTCGCAGAAGATACCTTCCCTACTTGGGGAGTTAGAGATTGCGGCGAATCGCTATCTATTTCTATTGGTATCGTGGAATCGAGTCTTTTCTCCTCCGCCTCTAGAGTGTCTTCTTCCTTTTGAATATCGCCGATTTCCTAACTGATAGCCTCGATTTCATTTTTTTTGTTAGGGTTGTTCTGTACCTCTACTCGAAGTGCCTCGAGCGCTTTCTTCTTACTGCCGTTATCCCTTCTCTTATTTTGTATATCTGTCTTCTGTTGCTTTAGGGGCTTGGAGATCCCCCCTGTAGAAGGTATGACGTCCGAATGTATAGCGATTTTACGATTGTTAAAGGTACGGATGACCGACTTGTTCTCTTCGCCTAAAAACTGGGCTCATTTTATATTGCCGATGGATAGGTGTACCTGTTTTGGTATAGTCCAGATATGGATATTCACTATATTTCCGTCTGTATTACTTTTAGCCTCGCCCAGAAAAGGTTTTTTTCCTTTCTCGAGGGGCCGTTTGTAGATTCATCAAGTATGACATAGAATATTGCATTGAAATCGAAGCGTCGACGTATCCCCTTAGTCCTAGAGTCCATCTACACCCATTATTTTGAGCAAGTGTTGATGATATTCAAGTTTGTATCAAACCCAGGCTATCTATAAGGAGCGCTATTATTGTATTTTCCCCGAGGTAGCAATATAGCTCGCAGAGTTTAGGCTGATAGTAGCTTTATAGCTGTATATTGCGCGCCATACGCACTTATACGTATACTTATATATGCTACGCTATTAATAAGCGCTAACCCTATCTACTCGAATGACCCCATCTCTCCTTTTCGTTGAAGCGGATTTGGACGTTCAGTACTAAAAGGTGTATACTACGATAAAGGCGGCACTGAGTATGGAGACCGCGCGGGGGAACCCGTATGTAAGTTTTTAGCCTTTAATCGTTAGTCTCTACTATTAGCCACAAGCTCTACCTAGCCAGAGATGGACAGAAATAAACGATATCAATTCTACTTGGCGAGTCGGCAATTACTCCTCTGTCCGCCATCCTACGTTTCACGCTATAGCTACGCCCATGATCCACGGCTCCTTGTCGCCCGTCTCTCCGACTGGCACTAGTAGAGCGCCGGGAAATCTTTATAATTTTACAAGCTTGGGATCACACGGAAAGCAAGGCGCTTCCCGCTCCGCCGTAGTGATTATGACTCTGGTTTTGGGAGCAGCGTCGGTCGTCTCATTATGGTAGTAGTAATAAGATTGGAATAAGTTTATAGTGAGTAGTGCCGCAGGGCGGTAGCTGGCGTTTTCACAGGCTTTACGATATAGTATAGGAGATAAAGAATTTTGGTTTTTATAGCAAAGTAGGCCGGCCTAGGAGATAACGGAAATAATAAAGATAGCGCCTCTAATCCTCTATCAGTGAATCCCACCCCCTTTTAGTTGTATCGGTCCGAAGCCCCGTGAAGTATACTATTCCCGTTTATGCTCTAATGCCTTCTATAACTTATCTCGCTCGACGCGAAGTAGATCTCGTTCAAGTTTAATATCTACGTAATCAAGCTTCTTCTGCTGCCGCTTCTGATCATTAGGAAGATCGGACTTATCGATAGTTAAGAAGTATAGTGATTGACCGAGTATTATTATAGTAGAAAGGATGTAGTCTAGTCGCGCGTCCGCTTATTAAACGGATATCCTCTGCTACTCGAGACGGACTTATATACTTTAATAGTCTTAGATAGCTCCGCCGAGATTAGCTTGTACTTGCTTGAAAGCTTTCTCTAGCTCCCGGTATGTAGTATCCCCTCTACGACGGTGTTCAGCGGTGGCGTTATACTCTTAGCTAAGGTCGAGGTTTTACTAGCTTAATTTCTCATACTTCTGATTTAGCTAGTACAAGGCCTAGTAAGACATATCACGTTGCGCAGTGGTCTCTCGGAGCTGCTGCTTAATAGTCTTAGCCTTTGTATAGTAGAGTACGCCGGGGGGGGTAAGGATTTATGATTTTGTAGCTTGATATACGCGGTTACTAGTCGAGTCATTAGCCGGTACCTCGGGGCGGGTTTCTATCAAATCTACCTTCGACATACGTTGGGTTCTATCGCCTATATCTTTGTGTTTCGACTTTGAATTATAGTATGGAAGCAGATTATTCCACTTCTCTTAGGTGCCTTTGAGACCTTTAATATATCTATTTGAGATAGTCGTAATCATCTACTACTAAGCAAAGTTCTGACGTGATAGACCTCGAGGGCGCTAGACACGACGGTCCCCTGACTCTTAAAAATCTTTCGTTGCCGCAAATATTAAAATACGTGTAGCTGAAACCTTTCGATAGTGCCGCTTCTATTCGGACGGGGAAATTTCGGTATCTAGCATTATTCGACTTGGGCGTAGGCGGGTCGGAGGGTGGGATCTATTGGTATGTTTCAAGATTATTGAAAGGCTCTAACTATAATGATAATGTACTCGTATATCGATCTAGAAGTTTTCCGAAATCTGGAACGTTGGGGATAATAAATTTCCGCCGTCCTGAAGCTGACGACTTATCTAAGCGGTTTTTCTTTTGTGTATCGCCCGTATAGTCCGGTAAGCTAGGAGCCCTTCTTGAACTTTTAATAGTAAGATCAAGACCTTCTCGCCTAATGCTTATGAAAGAATCTTGCGGTTCGAAGAGCTAAAAGTCATTATTAATAGTACCGGACTAGCTCGAGCGCTCGAGGCCATCGCCCGTTCTATCGTTAACGAGCTCCCTACCTATCATGCTTCTAATATTAATATTACTATCACTCACGAAACGAATAGATACTATTGTGCCGAGGTCGAGGCCGGTACTCTGATCTATTAATAGACTGAAAGGTGAGGAGATAGAAGCTCTGGAGATCGGTTCCTAATGTCTCTCGGAATTGCTTCTATACCCGGAGGCTTTGGGACCAGTAGTCTGGGACTTTGATTGCTGTCGTGGATTGCGTCTTGATGAACGAACGGTATAGAAATCCGAGGGAGTTTTATAATCCGTAAGTGGGTAATTCCTTTCCTAGAACTTGATACTTAGTGGATGAACTTATTCTCTACGGGATAGTTCGAACTACTTTATTTTCGTTAGGTGGCTACCCTTGCCGGTCTATGGAAGTGTAGGTGAAATACCGCCCTCCTCTGTGGAGTACGATATATAGCTCCGTACTAGTCTTTATTGAGAGCTCGTGGGCTTTCTTAAACAAGCTGCGGCGTCTTTTATTAAATATAACTGTTTCTCTCCGGCCTGGCTATGATGCCGGTTTCGTGGAGTTCGAAGCTACCATGGCTTCTCAAGGTCCAAATGTGCTCCTTCTTCGCGAGCTCCGCGCTGTTTTAAAATGAGTCCAGATATATGAAATACTGGTGAGGGTGAGGCGTTCTAGGATTTCGGTGCGCCATTTCTGGTATAATAATATTATCCCTACTAGATATCGTTCTCCGCGGATGAAACCTTACCTCCTCTTGTTTTATCCTTGCCCAAATAATTAACCATCCTTTGAAACCTACCCTAGCCATAGACGTGACTCGAATCTACGTAGTCGTGGCCGGAAGCCTGTTTGCCGTCTTGACCACAATTAACTTCTATATTCATGTATAAATATTATTCCAGACGTATAGTGTCTGGATTCTGGGGTATATTGTCTATCTATTCTTTCTGCGGCGCTATCATCTACTTGGATCATAGTCCTATAGAGGTTTCGTCCTTCGCAATATCTACCTTCTTATTAACGTTTTCTGTAGTGCCTACCGAATATATTCGATTATGGAGGCTGGCAAACGTACTAGTATCCTCTCGTTAATCAACCTGATACCTTTGTTCTTCGGACCGCACCTCGACTTCTTAGCTAAACTCTTGGGAATCTCTTTAAACAATTTATATACCGTCTATAGATCTACGGCTATTATATCGGTTTTACTAAGTGCTGCTTACGCGATATTTAGCGTATTCGGCGGGTAGTAGAATATACTCGTATGGCTTCCTCGTCTATATATACTTATTGTAAGTCTTATCCTCCCTTTACGTCGAGCAATATTTAGAGGAATTAGAGCGTCTCTTCAATGGGCCTGCTGTTCTTCTCCTTCGCGTAGTATATCCGTTAACCGTCCTACGAGCTGTTCTTGCGAGCTTATTAAGCTTACGCGGCCGTCTGTACTTATATAATATAGCGGTATATTACCGATAAACTGGCTTTTCCGGGCTTATATATATACGTTTCATTAGGAATCTTTATCGCGGTCGTCCTCTTCGAAATCTTATAGATACTTTATCGGAACTTTACTTTCTATTACGGCTATTCTCGAGCCAAGATTAACGTTATCTATGATGCTATTAGGATTAGGATTTAAGTTCGAAGGTCCTAGAATATCTAAGCTGGCCAGTATATTAATATTTGGCTTCCGTGTGTCGGCTACCGTACTCTACTGGAGAGCCATCCGTTTATAATAGTATCCTGGGCGGTAGATACGTCGAGGAAGCTAAAGTTGACTATAGTCTAGCTACTTATCGAGCCTCGAGATGGGTTTATATATCGGCTACTTCGCTACGCCAGGAGGTCCTTAGAGGCGACAAAGTATCTCGTGCTCTATAGCGGACCGTACGGATTACCTATGTCTATAAAAGAGTATGGAACCGTACTCCTAATAGCGACTGGATTCGGAATCGCTACGATACTACCTCACCTGAAAGAGCTCCTGGAGGGATATGAGAGATGCGAGGTCGTGATACGGAGAATCTATGTAGTGTGGTAGCTTAAGGGAGAAGGTCTGCGAGTTAACCGGCAGGAAGACGAATATTAACGGAGTCTTTAGGTAATAAACTTGCCGTAAAGGATCTGATCGATATCGCGCTTGCTACTAACGAGTTTAAATAGGTATATATTTCCTAGATATTTGTTTATACTGTACTTAGTTTATTAGATACTGAAGATATTTATTTGGTACGAGCAAAAGATGATTGGGCGTTAATTTGAAGGGGAGTACGGGCGTATCTTTCACCTTGATGGCCACTTTGATCCGCGTGACATCCTTATGCGTGAAATTCGGGGCGACTATAAGAGGTACTCCGATGGTAAGATGATCGTAGGAACGGGAAGGGAGACTGGTGCCATTCTCGTCGTAGGTATGGGTTCTATGCCCGTTGAAAGCACTTCTGCTGACTGTAACAGTCTCCACTTAAGCTGGTCTTCGGGACGAGATTCGAACGCTGGTGCAGGCCCATGTGGACTATAACGTTCGGTTTTTGGAATTGGAGTATTAGCCTTGACGTTGAACATGTTTATGTAGTTAGATAATGGCAGGACCTAAGTCGATATTTGAAGGTAGATATTCAAAGACTTGCATCTCGAGTAATTTCTAGGTCCGTGATTCTGCTACGGAAGGAAAGTGGTAGCAGCCCCCTTCGACAGATGTACGTTCCCGGACACCATGTGTGTTAGATCCGATAAAACCCAACTACAATTCAGAAGACCTCAACCCTATAGCCCAAAAGGGCCTAAGGGGTACACGGATAAACATGTTCACGCCCTTTGCCACTGGGAGGGTGAATGTGGACAGTTCGAGGAAGAATTGAGGGAATGGAAGAAATTTCTGGATTATCGGCAGAAGAAAGAAACGGATGGGAAAACGGGGTGGCAGCTGGAAGAACGATAATCTGCAGAGAGCCCGACCCAAGTGGACCTCTGGAAAGACTATTGGGCGTATCAATATCTGGAGGTCGATAATGCTAAGCAGTGGGTGGAATTCTGGCGGCGGCAGGTGGAAGAATGCCAGGATATAGAGAATCGTCAAGCACTACAAGGGTGGGCAGGTACAGCCGAACGATACCATTCTAAAGGCGAGAGAATGAAATCGCATGTAGAGGACGCAGGAAAGCAAGTCGGGCCTGCAGAGATGCAATTGGAATGGGTAGAAGAACAGCTTTCAGCCATTCTTGCTGAATGCGCCGTCTCGACAATATAGATATCAATATCCGGTCATCTGGAGGATCAAGCTAAGCTACCGAAAAGAGCATCGAGGTCTGGTTAAATAACGCTCAAGGATCTTAGATCTAATCGATCTGACAAATCAGTCCTGCGAAGTAATCACAACAAGAAGAAAAATCGTCATTCAGCAAATTCTGCGCTTGGTCCAATCCATTCATTAAAAGTATCAAAAGCCGCCGGAAGGAAAACACTTCGCCCCCGACGATAGTTAAAGATCTTCGCAGACCGTGACGATGGTCAAAACCAAGGCTTGAACACGACGATATCACCCCCTCCGCCTGCCAATGTTGCTCCGCGCAGAAGCCGCCGGTTATCTACTAACCAAAAGAGGATCGGTGTATTGGAAGCGGATCTAGCTGCCGAACTGGGGAGAAATACATAACCCCAACCTATCGAGGTCATGCTGCGCAGAAGCGATCGGATATCGAAATAGAAAGAGAGGAGGAGCACCTCAACTTCTAGTGCGGCGTTGAGCTCAGTCGTGATTTTGCAAACAGCTCCGTTGCCACGGTCCAAACCTAAAAGTCGCGTTGCAGGCACCAAACCAGACAGGAGCTGGGGGAAACCGCGTGGAATATCCAAGACGCGGGGAAAGCGTCTTTCACGGAAGAGGACTAAGATCCACACTTAAGGATGGGGTCACTTCGAACCGATTTTGGTCTTAGATAAGCAGGGAGATACAGTGTCACGTCATACTATCATCAAGTGTCCTGGTTCAATCCCTCCTCCTCCTCCTCCTCCTCCTCCTCAGTAGCGACGACGCCTATAACCTCGTCTGGATACATAGCCTCCGGGGTACGGTCACGATCGAAGCCCTCGGGGTTACTACCATACCAATCCAGCTCTTCCTGAGTATCCTCGAAGCCGCCATACTGAGGAGGCTGGCGAACGACGAGGCCTTGAGACGTCATAATGAAGAGATAACGCGATTTGCTAGCTATTACGAAGTATAAGTGGGCCAGTGGGGCGGAATCAATGGCGACAGCGAGGTATGGAGAAGGAGGCAGGAAGGAGGCAGGCGCGTCCGGAATTAGTATGTGGATCCCTTACTAATCATGGTATGTGGCTGCCTCACCTCCGGTATTATACACTAGCGTTGGCTGAGGTTTAAAAGCAACCAAAATAGAAAATAGGAGCCTCTTTTTTCTCGGGCTCAAATGCATACCCACTTCTTTTCCCCATCTTTCTGCTTCTGCCCTTTACTACTTCTTCCCCGACTCAACCACAGCAAAGACACATCAAAGTGCAACAGGACCTTCAACATATTATTGAGCGCAACTGGCCGGTCAAAAAGAATTCCTGACGACCAGCCTACTCAGAGGATACCCCTGTCAAGAGAGCAGGTACTGGCATTGTTATCTCGGCTTCCTCAACGTCGCTACCGTATAGCATTACCCATACTGCCAAATACATGCGGTGCAACATCAGATCCCTCAAACTCATGTGCCATCCGAAGTCTCGACTGAACCAGGCCTCTCGTTTGACCGTTCCTCCACGTTTGAGCTATAGTGTAATCAAAGTCTCTGGACAGTAGATTGACAGGCAACGGGTACGAGGCTTCTGAGCTCGAGTTAGCTCAAAGGTCGATATATCGGATTCATACGTACGATCTCTGTCATGCTGGGAGGCCACCATTCGTGATCAGTCGATCGATAAGTATAATACCTTCTATTTCTGCGGATGATCAATGCAACGTCCGCGTGACATAATCGCGCCAGCTGATCTGCCTTTTTCATCAAGTTTGGTTTCCTTCTGGTGAACTGCTGCGCTTTTGCTTTTGCTGAGTAAGGCGGGCGAGGGAACATATTAAAGACGAGTACCAATATATCTCTGAAATTCCTGCTCTACTATTGGATCACTTTATCTCGTCTTCCTCGCACTTCTGTACTCCATTTTTGGACCGTCCCTCGAGTTCCATTTTTGGAACCCTCCCCCCAAAACAAAGTTCCAATTTTGGCCCCGTTCCTTGCGCTCCGATTCTGGCACTGGGAGAATAGAGCCTCTGATTCCTGTGTTCATCTCTGGAAGTCTGCACACCCTGAGACAGTGTATTAACTCGAAGATTGTATAAACTTCGAGGGTAAGCAAGCTCAAAACATCTGTACAATCGAAGGCTACACAACTTAAACACAAATCCAAACACTGTTATAGAATTAGAACGTACAAAATTAGAAGATTCAACACGTTTAGAAGTTCAATATTATCTTATTACCCTAGATAATACAGTAACATACAATGGAAAGCATAACCTCAAAGAATATACATCCTTCGAGTTAATACACTGTCTCAAGGTGTAGCGGATGACAAGGAGAGTGAAGAATAGAGAGTAGTAGTGGGCTGTAGGAGGGTAGGAGGCTAGTAGGTAGAGAGTGGATGGTGGATGGTAGAGTTGCGGGTCGTGGGTGGAACGTCGTGGCTTGGGGTAAAACTATAGTTGGAATCTAGAAGTAGAATAGGTTGTATGAAGGCCATAGGGGACTAGCCCAACCGGGGGGTAAATCCTACAAGTCACCTCTACCCAAGGCTAGAGAGGGTAAGCTCCCTTACAAATCCCCCAGAATACAGACTCCACTAACATCTCTACTCACACACAGTGCCAATGTTCAACATCTACTGCGCCTCCAACGGACCTCCCCGCTAGCGCCACCCAGCCTATGATAACATGAGCGCCGAAGCAATGGCGTTGCGGAATGGGAGCTAAGCTGGAGTTCCAGTCAAGGGCGTAAAGGAAAAATATCATTTGGCGATTATTAAGGAGCTGCCGTTGAGGGTGCTTGTAGGGGCAACCGTGTATAAGGTCGACAAGACCGATGAGAGGGAGGAAGATGGTTTGGCGGGTGGAGGTCTTGATGACTGCGGATTTGCCTATTCGAGTTGCATCTAGGTCGATATTGGCTCCTTCCTCCGCTGCCTCTTTCTCCACATCAAGATCTAGAAGCTCCACTACATTGCCGACGAGGTATGGGAGCTGTCTGTAAACTTGTATCAGCACCGTCGGCCTCGAATATTCCGTAGACCTCTTCTGCACACCTGTTATTCTCGATCTTGTCTAGATTATCCTTGATCTTCTCCTTCATCGTCGCTTGCTCATGGGTCAAGCGTTGAAATTCACTCTTCATAATCCTCATATCATTCTCCAAAAGTCGCCGCCGTGTGATAATGTCTCTTGTGCTTGAATGTAGAATCTCAGGATCGAACATGTCCTCCTCTTTTTCTTCTTCTTTCTTTTCGCTGCCCGCATCTTTCATTTCTGCATCGCCGTCCTGATCAGGCTTCTTGCCATCCT
Organism: Usnea hakonensis; assembly: GCA_013423325.1. NCBI lineage: Eukaryota > Fungi > Ascomycota > Lecanoromycetes > Lecanorales > Parmeliaceae > Usnea > Usnea hakonensis. Next base: position 26,659 of record BLJB01000053.1, read on the forward strand.
TGTCGCCGTCGTCCTTCTTTTCCTCCTTCTCCTCCCTCTCCATATCATCGAGGTCCTCAAGTGTGGACATGTTGACGGTAGGTCAAGTGTATAGGTGAGAATTCAGACGTGAATCGAGGTTTTAGGAGACTGGTGGAAGTGAATCTTTAGGGAGGGCCTGAACAAGTACAATCGACATATCAGGTTGACTACAGGTTACGCGGTTAATAGCGTTAGCATAGGTACTTACGCTTTATACTGCGAAGACGCCAAAATTCTTGGCAGTCTAGGCGCCAAGATTGCTTACATTAAAGAAATAACACGAGCACTTATGAATAGGACGCTTTGTATTCTACTACTGAGTCGTGTGAGTCTCCTCGTTATCGGGTTCAGTCCGGAGTGAATTATAAGTAAAAGTACTACATAATGAAAGCCGGGGTTTGGATTCTTAATCATGGAAGCAATACATTCTTTCAATATTAACTCTTAGTAGGGCCACTTGCGTAGAATAAGTAACCGGAATCATGACGACTAGAGTTACTAGCAAAGCATGAGTCCCAAGCATCAGAAGAAAGCACTAACCGAATGTTGCGAGAAGCTAGGGTTTCCTCAAAAGGTTTTCATCAACTGTAATCCGTCCTGTTCGTTGCTTTCTACGCTTTGGCTAGCGTCACATGCGTGTCCGAGACTGCCAGGCTGACATTGATCGCTTTAGGAGCTTTAGCAGACGCCGGAGGTACCGTGGTCGACGCTTTCGTCTTGGATGGCGGGTCCGCGCTTCAAGACAGTAAGCACGCTAAGCTGTAGCATTATGGATGGGTATTCGGAATCGAACTTACCCGTTGTATTCCAAATTGACGAGAAGGTCTCCGCGCTTGTTGAACCTTGGATCTTTCATACAGAACGTTCCTGCTGCCGGAAGGAAGAGCTTGTGTTGGTCGGCTAGTGCGTAGAGCAGATTGGTCTCAACAGTTGGGAACCCATGTCCTAGTTGATCTAGCAACCCATTCTCAACCCATTGGGCTACTTGGGTGACTCCATCCTTCCATTGGAGAGGGCCTTCGGGGTCGTATTTTTTGGTGCTAACACTGTCTGATCCAGGAACGATCTTGAACTCGACTCCTCCATCCTCAACCGCCAACATCGCGATATCGAATTTCCAAGTACCCTCTACTGTTATTTTGGTACTAGAAAATTAGGTCAGCTGCACTGTATTACTCCAAGCAGATATGAAGAACTGTGCAATATCCTGAGTTCTTGAAGACTGTCACCTACTATCTATCCTCATTCGCACCGTGTGCAACATATACAACAAAGGTGCTTCCTCCTTGCACAGTAATTGCTTCATGACCCTTGTCGAAGCCAACGCGACCCCAGCTCCTCGCTGCGAAGAAATGCCTAAGTAGGTTGCTCTTGTTCAAAGAGGATACAGGATCTACCAGTCTCCTTAATTCTCTCATGGTCACCACCCCCATAGACTATTGCTTCAGATGGCCTTTCGTCTCCATTCCATGACCATCCATTTCCCAACTCGTGGAAGACGTAATCCGAGTCTGCGGCGTTCTGATTCCCAATATGGAGGTTGATTTTGACAGACCACGGGAATGTGGGATGATCGGCGCGGTATCTGATGTAAGGCGTATCTGGGACAAGCTCCATCATTTTGATCACCTGTCCGAGTTGCCTGAGGAGCCATGATCCCCAAAATATCTTGCGATTCATGCAGTAAAGACCATTCTGCTCCACGAAAGTTCCCGAATATGGCAAACCTACCGGTGATGGTGGATCCTGGAAGCTACCTACCATCAAATAGCTGATAGCGTTCTGATCGATGTCATTCTGTCGGACGGGATATGGAACGCTTGGATCAAGCCATGGATAGTTGTTGTAGTCGATGCTCGTAGCTGGAAATGATGGTGCATATTTATTGACTGAATATAGCTGTCAAAGATATGTCTTCCGAGGGACAGTGCTGGAGGCCTACATTGGTTGCTGTCTGGTTGAGCTGCATAGCCCAAAATATTTTGTTTCTCCTTTGACATGATAGTCAACCATGCTTGAATAAATGTCGTGAAGGTTGAATACGCAGTGGATCCCAGGGAGTTCCAGTCGCTTTGTTTGTCTCCGAAGGTGCTAAGACTGTCCTCCCATTTTGTCGTAGCTGTTTCACGGCGGTTGAATTTTGATTAGTATTTCGACCTTGCCATCGCCAGATGAAATACTTACAGGAGGCGTCGATGAATAACTTAGCAAGGGAGAAGTTGGATTCGGCCAATCCCGCACGCTCCTTGAATTGTTTGTACTCTGGGGAGTCTCTCGTGATCATTTTTCGAGCTGAGGTTCAAAGAAGCATTGTGAGTGAGATAGACGAGACATGTAACGGAACCCTAGTGATAACAGGCCGTACCTATCTTGACAGAGAAGGCAAATACCCAATCTTTTATTGTCCATTCGATGTGATCATCGTTCTTGGGGTCCCTAGTTGTGTATATTTTTAGACTCCCTTTGGTCATTGCCAATTGATAATACAGCTGAGGATCCTGAGTGGTGACCTGCAATTGGACCTTGGGAGGTCCAAGATCACTCTTGATATACTCTTGCGCTCTGTTTGCGTAGTCGAAATGAGAAAGAGGCGAATCGTCTGCTGCAAGAAGCCACATTTTATGAAAAGCATCGTTGATCAACTTCTGGCTGAGCACGATGATCTGCTCATAGGGTTCAGGGTTTGTCTTTTCAATAAGACTGAGTGTATAGGCACCCGACATGATGGGTTCCCCTTGAGCACAGATGCTCCTGAGTGAAATGGTAGTTCTCGACTTCGTGACTGACAATAGAAGGACTAAAGAAGCAAGGAGAGAGTAGGACCCAGGAAAAAAAAGTAAATTGAAGACCAGGCAGTGTGGGCCAAGGCACCTTGAGACTGGATGTGAACCAACAGATGCCTATCAAGGTTGCTCCAACTCATCCTACTCGGTGTGACAGAGTCCATGCAAGTCAATTCCATTAAGAAGATAAGTGCGTGGAAACCGTGCTGACCACATTGCCATTCTGTGCCACTGAATTTAGGACATGTCACATATGATTCGAACCCCGCTTAGCTTGTGCAGAAAAACGGAACTTCAGCTGGCGCTCGTCTGCAACATCAAACCAAGAAGGGTTATTCCTCCGTTACTCATTGCTTCGTGGCTTTCTCTATGGGACCACTGATCGACAGTCCCATGGTCATGGTGGCGACACATATGGGACAAATGTATCGTGATACCTCTGCTAGGACCTTATGAAGATGAGGCGGCGGCTAATTGACATCTACGGATTATGATTTGCTGTTGTGGTGTAGGGTTTGGACGGTGGCTGGCTGGATGGCATAAATTGTGATTTGCTATTAGGATGCAGGGTCGAGAGGGTGGCCAGCTATGAATTGTGACTCGATTCGGTTTGCCTGCAATTGCCTTGAAGTCGCCGTGGGTGACAAGCACAGTAGCACGAGACTGGACTCCATCCCTGCATGAAGTAGGTCAAGAGGTGCTAGTACGTGTGCAGTCGGAAGATCCACAACAGTGATACAGCAATTCACTGGACCAATGCTAACCAAAGAGCCAACGGGCTCTGTCTTGAGCACAGTGTCAGGTCGGATTGTGATTCCAATGTAGACTCGATATTACAGTCGGGGCTCCTGGGTTTTCTGCACATGTATTTCCCCCGGACAGGCGTATTCCGTCTTGTAGATATGGAAGTAACCCCGTTATTCTTCAGAAGATGACCGAGGGAATGCTATAAAAAAGCAGATGGTTGGTCGCGCAGACGTGCGGTCTAGTGTAGGAGCGAGGGGCTTGGTACTGTATTGCGAAAATCTCGAGTCATGTCTTGCCGAATATCCTTGTTGCATCTCCAAATTCCGTCCAACAGCAAAGAAAGGACCCTGACCAATAGGAGGGTAAATGGGAGGAGTACACCTGAGATCGCTACACATTTACCACAGTGAGGGTTGTAGAGCTGGTCATACTGGTAGGCTATTCGTCAGCGAGTCCGCGTCATTCGGGCACCAGTGTGCCTGATGGATGTAATGTAGGTAGCCGTTTTTGGCTCGGTAGAGAGTAAGCTGAATTCTGAGCCTTCCTACATTCCCTCAATATCAAGTAATGGGGATAATGACTCCACTGAACGATTCGTTTGTATTGGGAACCCGTCGACCGGTGAATTTTGATAAATTTCTTGACACTCTTCTACAACATCAAATCACAAGGATAGTAAGTCATCATGCTCATCGTCAGGCATTCTCTGCAGCATGCGGGCTTGAGGCAGTGGATGGCTGAAAGCTATCAGTATCAAATCAGATCCGAGTGATACGCAGTGAACATACGCCTGTGAAAGGTCGTCCTGGGGAGCCAATGCATTCAGTGGGACTGAGTGTTGGTAGGCCTCAAGGGAGAATGTCGGTTTTAGGTGCATTTGCAGAGCTTTCTGATTGCTGCTGCAGAAATCTAGTGAGATGCTACGTCTATCAGATTGATGCATGTCAAGTGATCAAGCAAAAGCACAACATGTCGTCTTTAAAATCAACTTGACCCTTTCCATGTCAAAGCCAAAGAGATCTTCAGCAGCATCTACCATCATTCCTCCGTAGCTAGCCAAGATGATTAAAATCACTCAAGACTCTGAACTTATGACAAATTACATACCTGCAAATCCTATACCAGCAGGCAATCGCTTCGTCGTGTTCAAGGATAACAATCTCGATCCCGCAGTTTTCAGTCTAGGTGATGATTACACACTTAATCTGGTCATAACGGTCAATGGTGAGCCGACGTTGACCGACTTTGGTGACACTTCGGGTCTCTTCAGCAAAGGCACCAAAATTCAAGCTTTTGATGTAAAGCAGGCGCCTGATTTAGGCCTGAACATATGCATTGCAACAGAGTCTGGCAATGGGCAATCGGACTTCTATCTCATACATGGCATCAAGCCCAGTGAGCTCTTGAAGCCCGTCGTGGCGAGTAGAGTCGTCAAAGGAAATGGCTTTCCTGAAACCCACCGCATCTTCATGGTTAGCTTCTTTCATGTTCTCTGCAAATTCTCTAACGGGCAAGACTAACAGATTCTGTCTAAGAGTAACCTTTACACGGATAAAGTCGACTCTATGCCACTGATATTCCTTGCCTTCAAGCGACCCGACAGGATTATCACAGAAGAAGATCTCGGATACGTGAATATCATCCATTCAGGCGATACCGGATATACTGCTTCCCTTGACACGTCGTGGAGGCTTGCTACAAATCCTAGGAGAATCATAGATGTCAATTTCGGCACTCACAAGGTCGGAGATGGGGCCTTCATTCTGTACGAAGGTGCCAGAGTATCGAGATTGCAGTTCAAAGTCTTCAGGGGCGAAGATGTATCCTTTGTTGCCGAGCCTCAGTGTCCTAAAGGTCAGTGAGTGTACAGATCAACAGATGTCCTTATGAATCCCTAACGGTGGCGACAGATGCAACATGTTTGGCGTCTTTCCTTGATCCTGACTCGGGACACTCCATACTCCTCGTGGGTGGTGATAGAATAACTGCTTTCAAGTCATCAGAGTACGTTTCACCCAAGGGCTATGGGACTGTCATTGCCACCAAAGATTCATCGCTGGGCCTTAAGGATATGCATGTGTCCACACTCGGGGACTCATTGCGTGTCTGGTACACCACGAAGGCCGATGGTGCACATTACTATACGACCAAGCTTTCAGCTTTATCTCAAGGCCAATTGGTCCCTCTTCTGGCTGACGGGCAGGGCGGCCAGATGTCTGGATTACTTTCCTTGAAATCAGCCAAGGGGCGGCAAGATTCACCTGTCAGTAGCCTTGTCTCGGTCGACGAGCACGGAGCTCTGCTACTGCTCCAACAAGACCCAAAGTCCGGTGTTTGGCAGCAGTTCCCTTTCTACCATATTTCTAAGACCAACGTGATAGAAGTGAAAGGCTATACTCTTCGCTTGCAAGCCAAGGCGTTGAGTGATTCTGATCCCAGCAGTCCCGGACCGGATCAAGCTCTAATTCCAAGCTGCTGGTTAGAGGTTAGTAGTTCCGGCGTGATTCGATGCATCATAAACGGCCGCACTGCCTCCCTGACTACTACGAGGCAGTGGTTCCAAACAAATGCCCAAGGTGTCCTAAACATAATCTTCGCCACCAAGGACGCATCATGCTACAAAGTACGTGTGGAAGCCTTCCGCCCAACTAAAACCTTGGAGGATAGCAGGGACGTCCGTTCGCTGGATATACCAACTTTAGATCCAACTCGCAAAATTATACCCAAGCTCGAAGGCATCAACTCACCACAAGACTTACGGGCCGCTAAAACGCAGTATGGGAAGCTCCTGATTAGCACTGATGCCACGGAGGAGGATGTGAATAAGGGCGCAGAGGCCATTAAGTTACTGAGAGAACAGATAAAGAATTTTGACGAGAAAGACGAAAAGTCATACAAAGCTTTGAAGAGCAACGCACTTTCTGGGGCACAAGATGTGGTATACAATTCCCAATTTTCAACTTGGGATGATATTGTACATGGGGCTGGCGATGCTTTCAATTGGCTACTGGACAAAGCCGAGGATTCCTGGCATTGGGTTGTTGATAAGATCGGTGAGGTCGATCCCAGGTTGGAGAGGCAAGCTGGCGACTAACTTGAGTCCCAAAATTCAGAGACTGCTTGGGGGACGTTTGTTCATCTGGTCATCAAAATTGGAGAAGAAGTCTATGAGATCATCTTGGACAGTGTATCAACTATTGTTCAGGCCGTTACTTGGGTATTCAAGAAGCTTGGAGCTCTTCTCCACAATTTGATCGACTTCCTCGGTTTTATTTTCTCCTGGGACGACATACTGGATACGACCGACAGTATGGTGACCATGTTGAACGCAGGACTGGACTACGGAGATCAGCTACTGACACAAACCGAAATGAACGTCAAGGACTGGCTGCAGAGCCTTAAGAAGACGGTTAAAGCTCAGCTTCCGGTGCTGAGTAAATACGACTTCAAAGGCAAAATTTTGACTGGTCAGGATCAGCGGGAGACGACTCTGATCCAAGTAGCGAAACAAGAACATCAAGAGTCTATCAAAGGAGGTGTGGGCTGGAATTGGGCAAGCTATCAGCTGCAATATGGAGGTGCAATGACCAATGCTACCTTGAAGGACTCTTCTACCAAAAGTCAGGTTCACACATTCCCCCGCTCTAGTTCTGCGCCTTGGACTGAACTAATATGGTGATACCGATAGGCTCCGACACGGACAAGGTCAAGGCGCTTTGTGACGACATTCAGTCCGAACTACAGACAATACAAACCTATGCCGTCGACATCTTTCGTGACTTTATAGCTTTTTTCGAAGATGGAAAACTGGACGTCGAGACTCTGGTCTCCAAGATACTCGCTCATACAATTGACGTGGTGATGGACTCTTTAACGAATCTTAGTGACCTATTGTTTAAGGCCGCAGAACTCGGCGTCACCATGATTCGAGCGGTCTGTAACTATGATATCGAGGTGCCCGTGTTCACATGGCTGTGGAAATTGGTGGCCAAAGGACGCCCGTTCAATCTAGGAAACTTCGTTTCGTTCCTGGTCGCCGTGCCATCCACATTGCTTTACAAGGCCGTCAAGGGAAAGGCTCCACCTAGACTCAAGGGTAGAGTGACCAAATCGACCTTCCAAAAGTATGTGGAGACAGGATCTATTCCTCAGGACCAAAATCTTGCAGGCGACATCTCCTCTTTCAACATTTGCTCGGCTGTCGGAGTAGGCTCTATCCTCGGCGCTATGACAACCATCACCCTCCTCGTCGACGGCATCTTCGAAGGTGCAGGCCTAGAAACCTTTTCCAATAAGTTGCAGGTACACAAATCGCACACACAGGCTAAAATGGCCCCAATCTCACTCTTCCTGAGCTTGCCGAACTTGGCTGGCAACGTTATCGACAGTGTCTCTTTTATCCTCGAAAGCGCAGCCCTCGTTTATAGTTGGCCGCTGCGGAAGCACATATCAGGGAAGTCCACTGAAATCCAGCTTTGCTACTGGGGGGTGATTTTCTTCGATCTCATTTTCATTCGCAGTTACAACTGCACTGACTATCGCTCGGTTTCAGGCTTGGCTCCTGGAGGCTTCAAACGTGGCAGCTATTGTGGTCACTCGGGCGATAGGCGCTTCCGTGGACGTTCCTCGAGTACAATCCAAAAGATGGCGTGGCACCGTTGCCGCAATGACGAACATACCTGTCTTCATCATGCAGCTGTCATGTCACATTTCAGAATATGAGACCAGTGGCGCCTCCATTGGTAAAGAGGTCCATGCTCAAACTCTTTCTGCGTTCATTCGACATGTCCTGGGGTCGTACGCTGAAATAGGCGCGCAGTGGGGCTTTGCAGCCGCAGCGTGGACGGACGAGATTTACAACGAAATCATGTGGGTCGGACTTGCCACCTATATTGCCCTTACAGGGACGGAAGTTTCTCTCAAGATTGCGGACTTTGCACTCGAGTGAAATGTGGCGAAGAGCTGCAACGCGTATGAAAGTTGAAGATACGGAGAAATTGCTTCTATGCTGACTTGGCAGGTTGAGTTATAGCTTCTCGGACTCAAGATCGTAATGTGGTTGGAAAGGTCTGAGGATCTAGTTGGTGGTGCTCGGGTATCTAACGAATAGTAGTATCATCGGTATCACTCAAGTTTTCCCTCCTTGCTGGTACAATTTCGTAGATACCTAGAACTTCTTTTACCGAAGCTCCGTGTTCAGTACCACTTTAGCTACTACGCAATGCCGAAAGCTCTAGTGAAAATGCACAGACTATACCGCTCAGTAGGGAATCTTGCGAAAATGGACTGATTCTTTAGAAACAGAGTAGAGTAAGAGCACTACTCCCCGGATCCAGCTAAAACCTAGGATCTATATACTATAGCCGTCACCCCAGACTATTCACATGAAGCTGTTTCAAGGGCAGTCGAAGACGGGTGGCACAAGGAGTGGATTAGTCGAAGATCTTTCTATTTCGTCTCCGAACCATTCTTCGAAGCTGTATCCATGACTCGACATACGACCTTGTGCTCTTTGTAATGAACGACCTGACACGTCCGCGTACAATAACTCACCGCTTTGCACCTCCCACATAGCATCAAAGGTCCAGAAACCTTGTCGCAATTCGCGCATCGCGCCAGTGACGACGAATCCCCCCTTCTCCCGCGTCCGCTCTCTGCTGCCGCTAATAGATCCTCCGCTCTCTTGCTCGCCAATCTCAACACCCGCTGTTCGCCCAGGCTGACGTGCGCCGCGGCCCATGCGTTCCCTCCCGGAGGGTAGACGCTTGCTGCGAGTTGTTCTTCTAGCATTTCCAACTGGGTTCCGAAATTTTCCAGAAGATCACGGAATGAGTCCACTAAAAATTGCAGGACTTCCACCTCATTCGATTCGTTAATTGTTCTATCTGTAGCGTCGACTTGCATGACGGAGAGATCCGATTCGTCCAATCGCTGAATACGGATGTATCGAAGGACATTTTTCGGTAGCGGATCGGTGAGAGTGAGGGAGATGGTACAGGTCGAATCGAGTCCAGCCGATATCCAGAGCTTTTGCTTCTGCTCCCAAAATGGGGCCGTACACCACGCCCCGCAAGTCCCCGTAGAGAGCTTGTTTCGCGTTACCTGCAGAGATCTCTCTCTACAAGCCGACCATGTCTTGCAAGAGTACCACCTTTTCCGCTGCGTCCCGTAGCCCTGGCCTCGCAGTTGTAGTATTCCCACTAACCAAGCTTGCTCCCCCGGTAGTCAAGGACGACACCACATCCACCAGCTAACTTCACGCCCAGTAGCTAGCTTCGGGCCTCAGTGCGAGTGAGGTAGACTATCGATCGTTCGTTCCCCTCGCTGCTTGGCCCGCGCCGGAGCTTCCACAATCCCAGACTATACGGCAAGCCCAAGGGTGTCCTGTCGCGTTGATAGAACGATATCACTTCCACTGAGTTGATAAGCTCAGCTTTGGGCCTGAGTACGAGTCAGGTAAACAACGCGTTGGATAGTTTTCGTAACCAGATTCCCTTGTAGGCGTCGCTTTGAGACGAGCCCAAAGCAACATGAGATCTCTTGGCTCTGCTGAATACCGTAGTAGTAGCAGGTTCGTAGCCGGCAGCACGTACAGCCGGATCTCGTCGCCGGCCAGTTTATACGCCCAGAACTCATGTGCACCAAAGTATCCTGTGGGTCCTGGGCCTATGTTGGGCTATGCGGTCTTCGTGTAGGGACGTTCCTAAGCGGGAGCTCCCGGGACTAACTACGGAGCTGAGTGTTGCTCTACCAGAAGTCTCTAGGCTAAAAATAGCTGATAGTAAGGGAGTAAGATCTCGTACTACCAGTCTTCCTGAGAATCCCTATGTTAAAGCTCTAACAAGGCTAAGAATTTTCCAGCTTACACACCTAGGCGTCCTCCACTAACTAGTCATCGAATATGACTGGATTAGGTTCCATCTGCAAAGGAGACTGATGAGTTTACAGAGGTAACGGCATCACCATGCATTCGCAGGTCTCCTAGAATATCTTCAGACTGCCTTTCACACTCATTCATCTGAATAGGAAGGGAATTGGGTGTATCGGAGGAATCCTTAGCTCGTTTCCGGGCGGGCTCCGTTGTGATATTTAGGCAATTACCCGGATACGCTCCTCCAACTCCTTGTATCAACGGCTACCTATATCGCATTGTACTATGAAGCGAATGTAATAGATCGACCCTTTCCCACTATGCTTAAATATAGCAGGCCTACTACGCCTTCCGATTATTGGGGGGAAGGAGCTCGAGCGGTCTGTGTCTCAAACCAGAGTCTCATACTAAGTCCATCGGCTCAGACAATCATACTATTAAAGACGCCTACCAGCCTCCTTGACTTTCTAATCTCATGCTACAAAGGACAAGAGGTGGAACCGTGGACAGTGTTCAATATCACACCGGAAGAGGTCCAGACGGTATGGTTAATGCTGGAAAGACACAAATCGCTTTATAACTACATGTTGGGCAAACTCCGGTAAGTAAACAGGTCCTTCCTAGCATTGTAAAAGTATGGCACTAATAAGAATGATTGTGAGCACCAGATTCGACTGGTCTCCATATACTTCCCGCTTCACCGTTAGGATGCCAACATCCACGCACGATATATTCACAGAGCTTGTTGTTCAGGAGATTGGATCCCAGCTGAAGAGCGTTGCTCGTGGGGACACGGATATTGCAGCTGTTCTTGATCTGGTCAAATCAGAGTCTACCGCGGATGTCTATCTCTATGGATATGAAGCCATCGACGATTAATATCCTAGGCACACACCAGACGCCTCCTTTACACACGCCGATTCTCAATATCCCTCTATCGTGATCGAGACGTTATACTTATAGCGCCAGAAAGAGTTGACGAGGCTGGCTAATGAATACATATCCGGTTCCGACGGCAATATCGCCGTGATCCTTGGGCTCGATATTGAATACGGTGTTGGGTCTAGGACGGCGTCGCTCTCTATTTAGCGACCTCGATTACTGCCGGATCCGAACGAGAAAGAAGGCGTTCTTCTGGAGACTTTTAGTGTTCGGGAAGCAGATGTAATGGTTTTCCTGCTTGCTCATTATCAATCAGTATCTGCATTAGTTCAATGCTGATGGCCTTTTCGCTTTTGGCAGGTATTTCGTGCCGACAACGGAACTACCGTTCCGGGGCAAGGACTACCTCCAGCTCTGATTTTGCGCCAAAAACTTGCTTCGCCAATATAACTCAACAAACGCAGAGTACGACAGTCGTTCGGATCACATACGCGCAACTCTGTTCTTTCCTGCATGATGCCGAGACCAGACACGATATTAAACGAGCGCAACGAGGTGTACAATCTGGCCTCCCATCCAACTGCCGGAAGAGGTATCGGCAAGTAACGCCGCCTGAAGCTCTGAGTCCGGGAAAGGAGGCAAAAGAAGCCGCAAGATCTGAGGCGAGAGATCCGGTATGGGGGTGACTGCCCATAAACATCAGAGTAACAAATACGTGCTCTATGGAGGTTCATAGGGATGCCAAGGGGCAATCGCCTCTCACGGACGATCAAAAGATCTTGTGAGGGACGCTGTCAATTCCATGATTGACAAGATCAAAAGCCAAACTACACCCGTAGAAGGCATCAAAAAAGACTTGGAAATCGCCGTGCAATGGCGACTATCGACATATTTTTGCCTTGCAGCTATCTTACTTCAGCAGTCTCATGGCTTCTGGCAATAGAATCGTCAGAGAGGTAGATTGACGAATGGGAGGGGTTTTAAAAAAGGGAAGATTAGCCACACGACGTTACGTCGAAGGACTGCTTTGTCGGAGGAAAGGCAAGGGTGGAGATGATTAAGAGAATACAGCGGCAGGAGTATCCCCACACGCTGATTACTATGGCCAACTTGGTGGGGATGTACAGGAAAAAAAGACGGTGGAAGGAGGCCGAAAAGCTGGAAGTGCACGTGATGGAGGCAGAGATAAAATTGCTGAAAGCAGAGGATCCTTACACGCTGGTCTGTATGACTAAACTGGTAATAAAGTACGGAAATCAAAAGCGATGGAAGGAGGCCGAAGAGCTAGAGGTGCAAGCGATGGAGGTGATAAAAAAGGTGCTAGGGCAGGGACATCCTGACACGCTGGCCTGCATGATCAAATTGGCGTCGATATTTTGGGATCAAAAGCGATTCAAGGAGGCTGAAACGCTGGTGATAGGTGGGTGTAGATGGGTAGGCGTATCAAGTTTACCTCAATCGTATAATGTGATCTGTGATGGTGTTTTTGGATGGAAGTCTAGGTGTGTGGGTATAGTTTTTGGGTGTAGGTACTGTGGAGATTGGGAGGAGAGGAGAGGAGAGTAGTGTGGTGCAGGGGGAGGGGGAGGGAGAGGATGTAAGAAGGATGGTATGGTATGAGGAGGGATTGGGATGGATAGGGATAGGGAAGGATAAAACGGGGATCGAAGTCGCAATGTAGATAGTAAGTAGAGTAATGTAGAGCGAGTGCTCTGCTATATAAACCACTCAGTCTTCAGCTCTATTTGAGGCACTTCCTTAGTTCCATCAATTCCTGTTCCATCCGACCTTAAAACTGCGGCTATTTATGTATTTGATGGAGAATGGAGGGTTGAAGGATAACAGACTTGTAAGCGAACGACAAAGAGAGTGAAGAATAGACAGTAGTAGTGGGTCGTAGGAGGGTAGGAGGCTAATAGGTAGACAGTGGGGATGGTAGATAGTTGCAAGTTGTAGGTAGAACGTCATAGCTTGGGGTAAAATTGTAGCTAGAATCTAGAAGTAAAATAGGTTGTATGAAGCTTGCATAAAATGATTACCGTACGCATCGCAAAGATCGATGCGGAAGTGTTCCATAAGTCCAACTTTTCACAACGTCCTTGACACCCGCCAAAAATACATCCATTCTACTTCTTCATCGCACCACACAATGTGGGTAGTGTAGAGCCACGCGGTCCTGCGTGTTGCAAGATCTGTAAGTGAAGACCGATTCCGCTTCCTGGACCATGCATTTGCCTCTTTTTTGAGTCGTCTCGGAGAAGCTCCGTGCCATCACTGTATACAACGTTCCCCTGGAAGGCACCGTTATCAAGCTCTTCACGTGATTGGCACATGCTTCGATATATTTGAAGTTTTCGAAGAAAGTCCGGAGAGTGGGGACGAGACCCTCCTATGCCTGTAGCCTCGCCCAGATCTTCATGCGGCGGTCCATGTTGAATGCGCCGAATATTTCCCCGGTTTTCAATTGACGAAACAGAGTCATGGCGTCGGATGTCGATCTACCCGGTGCTTTGAGTTCCAAACGCCTTCACGGTGACGTGATCCACTTTCTGCATATCGCTCTTGTCATGTCGAAACAGGCCCGCCCAGAATATCCTAACGTGGTCGAGATAGTGTAACATCTCCTGCAGCTGGACGGTCAGTAAGCTCACAAAATGTCCGAAAGGTGGCCTACTTCGTCACACTTCAAACCAATCATGTCTTTCGTCACGTCCAGCCGTATCCCGTCCGGCCACAGACCCGAAATATCCAACAGTGCATCGAAGGCTGCTGTAAAGTCGTCCCTTCGCAGCAGTCTTTTTATTTCGTATCGCTTGTTCTTGGTCAGACATGCCCACCATCGAGCCGCCGCGAGCGGCTTGCCACAGCGGCACCTCTATTGGCTCTTCAGGTGTTGCGCGGTATAAGATCTCGCGGTCTAGATTACGAGGATCATTTTACTCCGATAGCTGTGATGTCAAGATGTTTCAAGATGCAAAGGGCATTTTCACTAATTATGCACATCGCTCGATGAGCTTACTAAAATCTGGAATCTTGGGGATGACAATCTTTCGCCGCCTGAATACTGGAGCCAGCGACATATCCAAGCAATTCTGCTCTTTTTCACCGCCTGTGTAGTCCTGCAAGCCGAAAAAGCCTGTTGAAGCTTCGGTAGCACGGTCCGGGTCCCTTTGCCCAAAGCTTGGACAGGGACTATGCTGTTCGAAGAGCTGAGAAATGCTTTCGACACCAGCGGACGAGCCTGAGCGTTCGACATTGTGCGTCATGTCGGCTCCCTCACCAAAGTACTCCTTTCTTTCTACGTCGTTGAAAATACCGTTGTCGCCACTCCTCACAGGCCGAAGGAGCGCTGTACTTTCGAAATCTGGGTTGGTGGTTTATTGTCTGGAATTTGATTAGTAGTTGAAGCATTTCTTAGCGAAAGAGAACGCACCATGTCGTCCTCGTTGGGTGGCCACCCTTGCCGGTCTGTAGAATTGTAGGTAAAGTACCGCCCTCCTCTGTGCATTACGATGTACAATTCTGTATTCGTCTTCACTGACAGCTCATTGGCTTTCTTGAACAAGCTGCGACGTCGTTTATTGAACATGACATTTTCCCTCCTGCCTGGCCATGATGTGCACTTGGAACCTGCCATAGTATATTGAGCTCCAAATCCGCTCGTCTCCTTTGCGAGCTCTGAGCTGTTTTGTAATGGGTCCAGAAATATGAAACACTGGTGAGGCGTTACAGGATGTCGGTGTGCCATTTCTGGCACAATACCCTCACGAGATGATATTTTCCCGTGGATGAAACCTTACTCCAACCACTTCTATCCTTGCCTTGGATCACGAATTATCATCCGGAGCTCATCGCAGTCATGGACGTGACTCAAATTTACGCAATTGTGGCCGGCAGCCTTTTTGCCGTCTTGACCACAATCAACTTTTGTATTCATCTGTGGACAATGTTGCAGACGTACACTGTCTGGATCTTGCGGCACATTGTGTATCCTTTTTATTTGCGACGACATCGTCTGGTTGGACCATGGTCTCGCAGAGGTTTCATCCTTCGTTCTATTTACATACTCACCAATATCTTCTGCAGCGCCTATCGGACACGGTCAATGATAGAGGCAGGCAACCGCACTGGTATCCTTTCGTTGATCAATCTAATGCCTCTTTTCTTGGGACCGCACCTCGACTTTTTAGCTGGACTAATGGGCGTCTCCTTGCACAACCTGCATAACATTCATGGAGCTGCGGCTGTTATGTCGCTTTTACTAGGTGCTGCTCACGCAATATTCAGTGGATTCGATGGCAGATGGAACAAACTCGCATGGTCTGGTCATCTGTACGGAATTGCTGTGAGCTTGATCCATCCTTCAGTCGCGAGCGATACTGAGATAATCAGAGCGTTTCATCCTTAGCATTACTATTCTTTTCCTTCGCCAAATGCATTCGTCGACCCTCCTACGAGTTATTTCTGCGAATCCATCAGGCTTGTGCGGCGGTCTGCGCTTACACGACATGGTGGCATGTCACCAAAAAAAATGGAGTTCCCTGGCTTGTACATATACATTTCATCCGGGATCTTTGTCGTGACGATTCTTCTCGAACTCCTATGGGTGATCTACCGGAATTTCACTTTCCGTCGCGGCTTCTCTCGGGCTAAGATTGACGTCCTTCGTGGCGCTGTCAGAATCACGATACAAGTTCGAAGGTCGTGGAACATTCGAGCTGGGCAGTACATAAATCTTTGGCTTCCAGGAGTTGGTTACCACGCACTTCTAGAGAGTCATCCGTTCATAATAGCGTCGTGGGTGGAGGATGAATCGTGTAAGTCTAAATTGACCACAGTCCAGCTGCTTGTCGAGCCTCGCGATGGGTTCACACATCGTCTTTTCCGCTACGCCAGCAGATCTTCATACGAGACGAAATATCGCGTGCTTTACAGTGGACCGCACGGAGTACCTACTTCGATAAAAGAGTATGGAAGCGTGATGATGATAGCCACTGGGTTTGGGATCGTTGCAATCCTGCCCTATTTGAAAGAGCTCGTGGATGGATACAAGCGGTGCGAAGTTGTAACACGCCGGGTTCATTTAGTATGGCAGCTCAACAGTCGAGGTCTGTGGCTTTACCTGCGGATAGAGAGGATACTGATGGTATTAGGCGATGAACTTGTTGCAAAAGATCTGATCGATGAGCTGCTTGCCACGGACAACTTGAGGTCATGGTCAGGTCAGAAAGGTGTTGCCCGCTATGCTATACTGTTTTCATTACTATATGTTGTAGAGATCATGCAAAACGGCCACAATTTTTGACGATTATGTTGAAAGTGGATCACGTAACTACGTCACGTGACATCACTTTCTTAGTCTTGCTTTCCTTCGTAGCAACACCATAGTTAATACAATAACTACGTGTTCTACCCTACATTTTGACAGATTACTCTATGGCTGAGGACCTACAGTTTCTTTTGTTTATCCAATGCCCGCTGGTACATCTTCTCGGCCTCAGCCAGCTTGCCCTGATTGGCATAGAGAAGGCCCAAGTTGTTGACGGTTTCGAGTGTGGATGTATGCTCAGGGCCTAATGCTTTCTCGTATCCCTCCAGTGCCCGCTGGTACATCTTCTCGGCCTCAGCCAGCTTGCCCTGATTGGCATAGAGGATGCCCAAGTTGTTGACGGTGCGGAGTGTGGATGTATGCTCAGGGCCCCGTGCTTTCTCGTTTCCCTCCAGTGCCCGCTGGCACATCTTCTCCGCCTCAGCTAGCTTGCCCTGATTGGCATAGAGGATGCCCAAGATGTTGACCGTGCCGAATGCGGATATATGCTCAGGGCCCCATACTTTCTCGTATCCCTCCAGTACCCGCTCGTACATCTTCGCGGCCTCAGCCAGCTTGCCCTGATCCTTATAGAGGTTACCTAATTTGTTGACGGTGGAGAGTGTGGATGTATGCTCAGGGCCCTATACTTTCTCGTATCCCTCCAGTACCCGCTCGTACATCTTCTCGGCCTCAGCCAGCTTGCCCTGATTGGCATAGAGGATGCCCAGATTATGGAAAGCATGGTTAATATCTTGGTCCTCGGTTGTACTAGGAACTTTGACGGTGGAGAGTTATTGTATATACCGATTTGTATAAGGGAGTAAGCGCTGCTACATCATCTAATACTCTGGCTCCGTTTATTCGGGTGTAGTAAACCCAACGGTTATTGTAGCCAATATTATTAGCTTAAGCTTATCTCTACTAATGGACTCGAGATACTAATCGTGAATAACCGGGTAAATCGAATAGCTCTCGGTGTCTTGGTATGATTCGATCAGCGAATAGGCAAGTAGCTTCTTAATTATCCTTCTAAAGCCTATCTTACTACGTATAAGGTCTTGTAACTAGACCGGATCTCTGGACCCTCGGCTACCGCGTTTTAACAGCTTAAACTATAGATCTTGATTGTCGAGATAGGCCTAAAGCTGAAGGAGCTTTGCTGCTCTGGGATCGATTTGCTTTACGTATTCGTAAGAGATACTCCAAGTAGTCTGAATGCTCCTATTTGAATAATTACGTAATCGAGGTATATCTGCCTATAGCTCTGACCACGAGGTATTATATAGCCGCAGATACTTCTGATAGCTTGTCCCGGTCTCACGCATATAACGACCGGCTTAAACGAGGGCTAATAGAAGTCCTCCTAATCTTGCTACAAGGTTGCTTATCTCTAGTTATCGATTAGTCTATCTATATATCTCGAGTATAAATATCGGAAGACGGTACTACCTGGAGTAGACTGAGGCAGGAGTAAATTATTCGTAAGAATTCGGAAAGCTTGCTCGGAATCAACCCTTGAGACCTTGGTTGCGCTCCTAATTTCTCCAAGATAGGGAAGGCGTGTAGTAATAAGTATTGATCTATAGTCGGTAGCTGGGAGAAAGGAATTAATTTTATAAGCTTAGGGGTCTTCGACCTCTATATAGTAGTCTCGATCGACGTTGTCGAATACGACAAGCCACTAACGGTTACTTCTAAGCGCTAGCTATCGTAGAATAGTAACCGCCTTTTCTGCTACTTCTTGGCTATGTCTAGTAAGCTCAACTGTTGACTGCTATATACCGTCAATACGTGTATATGTCGTAAACGCTGTAAGGCTCTGGAAGAGCGTGTCTTTGCTATTGCTATTAACCTATATTATCGTACTGTATACCGCTTGATGTTTCCTAGCGTATGCTATGGCTAATTGCGTTTTACCGATACTACTAAGACTATATAAGACATGAATCTTTCGCCCGCCCTGCCGGTCGGACTGTAGTAGTGAATGCTCTATCTGCTTTATCTCTATATCTCGATCGACGAAATTGCTAGCGACGGGTAGACCGGTGAGATAGAATTGTACCCGGAAACCCTCGTGTCCTATAGCAGAGTGTTCTATTAGACTTGAATTATCACTGATCTGATACCGCCTATTAGAGGAAGTGGTCTGCCTATATGTCATACTACCTACCTTGACCTCGCGCCGTAATTAGTTGAGGCGATTCTTCCACTATCTTCTTGATTACTTCGTATAATGTCTTAAAATCTTCTTCTTTACGCTTTCCAAACTTGTTTATATTGAAGTGATCCCGGGAAAGGGAGTATTTCTCCGTCGATTCGCTTTGATCGAGGTACCCCGAGCTCTCGTCGACTACAAATCTCTTAGTTTCATATTAGCTGGGCACTGGATATGACTTCCTCTCGCGTACCTGTATCCGGCTCCTACGGAGGATGGCGCCGACGTTACTTGGCTTTTGCTCGAAGAAATAGGCCACGTGGGCCTTATTCTTCTCTTCTCTTATCTCAAAGAAGAACGTTATCAAGTCCGTCAGACTTTCATTGCCGGGGGCGAGAATGTTCAGAACCGCCCTCTGGACTTGACCCTCCTCGTATTGACTCTAAGTAGCCTGGAGCATCTCAATTTGGTTCAGCCCGCCCGCTCCCCGGAACGGCGTCCCTAAGAAGGCTATGCCGGTAGTGGACTTAAAGATACCGGGCTACTTAGAGTCGGATCGGTTCGCGTCGACAATAGCCTAAGCGCGGTTAGCGGGGTCCTATCCCCTCTAGTCTGATTACCTACCCTTAGCACTACTAGACCACCAAAGTAGTACGCTATGAATATTAGAGGGCGTAGTGGACAAGCCTATGTATCGATTAGCGTCACAAGTATAAAATATTAAGGAGTAGGATCATTATACCTTTCTAACCCGCTTGAGACTTAGGAGAAGACGTTGAGCCACCGTTGACGCTTTCTGACTAATTGCTTCCTTACCGAACTATTAAGATTCGTACCCGTATCTTATAATCCGTGCGTTTGGCACTACTATAGGCAGCATATGTATATCCTTTAGCCAGTTAACGTAGTGTTCCTCCGAACGGCCTATATCGACCTTCTTATACCAGGTATTATCGGGATGGGTGCTAATACCGTAGATTGCGACGATACTAAGATCAAGTTGTTAGTACCGGTAGACTAGGCTTTTTAAGAAAGATGCTCGAATCGTACTCTACGGATAGTGCTGAACTAGCGTACTGTGCGTTAGGGAAAGGCTCGTAGAGGACTTTGATCCTAATATCGTCATCTGTCACTGTTCGCACCTAGTTCTCGTTAGTTCCCGTCCAGGTAAGGAGTATGGCCTATCTTACTATAGCGATAGTTCGAAGGGTGTCCTATAGCTAGCTTAGGGTAGTCGCGCTAACTACCCAGTAGCTCAGGTTCAGAGAAGGTATCACTGTGACGAACGCGGTACTTTGAAGCTAGAGGACCGCAAATGGAGACTAATGGCAACAAGGAGTTCTGTTAATTATGGAGTAAGCTTTCGATTGTCTTTACTTTAGCCCCGCGAACCACTAGCCTAGTAGCCCCAACGCGGCAGTATAGGGCTGGCCCAGCGAACCATATCAGCTGTTGGAAATCATGGCAGTTAGCCCTACCACTCAGCCTTACCGAGGCTTGGTCAACATTAGTCATCAGCGGCTTGGCGCGGGAAATACCACCGCATTTACATTTAGTAGTAGTAGTAGTAGTGGATTCAATAGAGCATTTCTGCACCTCATTATTCAACATCAGCGATGCTGCCTAGACTGGGAAACGCGCTTAGTCTTCCCTAACAGCGGCGCGATCCTTGACTCTAGAGCTACAACAACGGTAACGTAAAGTCAGCCTTGCGGGACTGCGAGCATACTGGGAAAGTTGTACCTGACCTGGTGTTGATTCGACATCTTTCAGCTTCAAATGGCTTCACGAGCTCTTGAATTGGAAAATTTCTGTCTTTAATAGGTTACGCGTAACCGACTCCACCTATAAGGCGATGGCGAGGCTGAGTACCCAGATATTTATTATTATTGTAAGCGTCGGGCATAGAGACGTGTGAAAGAAGAGGCGAGAACAAGGCTATTAAGCACTTGGCGCACCTAAGGCGTTCTATAGAAATATGTATATAGCTACACTACCCCGTTATATATAGCCTTGTCCTCTTACCTTACTATAATAGTCTTAAAGGAAACCTATATAACTCCGGGAAACCTATCGTATACTTATTATTGGCTTCGTATTCTTCTTAGTTCCTTTAAGTCTGTAGCAATAGACGATATAAATATAAGAGTTCCAAGTATCCGCGTCTTGACGCGGGATCTCGAAGTTCCGTCTTAGACTACTGGCTTCGAACTGTAACAATTCGCTTCCTAAGAGCTGGTTAACCGAAAACTCGGCTCGTATTAGAAAGACTCTGAAGTTTAGAATATTGTAGAAGTCCTAACGTCGAATTTCTGTAAGGCTTTTATTAATTACTACTGTTACGAGTGTGACAGCTTCCATGGTCGTGCACATACGCTTAGCGACCTATCTTGGCCTAGCGTGTCTTGGCAAAGTCACTGCGGCCCACAAATAGCTTTTACCACTGTATATAGATTTGCTCCCTATCAATTGAATCCTCGTCACATACCACCATTGACTTGATCTGGTTGCAGTCCTAACAACTACTACCTAAATCTAGACAAGGGCCTATATAACCGCTGGTTCATCTACTAGGGCCCACCCGGATCTCAGTGGGCTATTAATATTCCAGTGATAAACTCTGAAGACGAAGCTCAGATTTCTTGTATTAGGGTGGTGTAATAAGCCGTGGATGCAAGAAGCCGGAATGGCACCGTGATGTTGACGAAAACGCTTTGTGCTTAGAGGGCAACCTACATACCGAACGTAATGCAATAGGTCGCAAAACGTGGTGGTATCAACCAGATATACAGCAGTACCTGCCGAGCATTGTTCGAAAGGGCGTAAGAGACGTTACTTGTATATAAAACTAGTACGAATAGCGCCGTCACGCTCTACTCTACTACCGCCCGCGAGACTTCCCTTTCTTATATCGTCTCCTGAGTGCGAAAACCCACTCGTCAACGATCATACCAACAAGTAGCGATATTAGGGCTAATACAAGAAGCACCATAGACGCTAGCGTAACGATAACAAACCACCGGCAGGCATACCAAAACGCTTGCCATTGGGCATTCGTCAACATCTCGACACCAAGCTCGACCTGCATAGCACTCAAGATAATGGAAAGAATGCCGAAGATAAATAGTAGCGGACCGTAGAAGCGAGCGAAGAAAGCACCATATTGTCCGTGGACGCGCTCGTAGTGGAACTTGCCAATAATAAGTTTGGCATAAAGATTGAGCCTTGTGAGCCGGAGCTCTCCGTAATGATATCTTTCCGACACATTGTCGTCACCGATATCTAGGAAATCTTTAGAGAAATCGCAAAACGCGGTCCAAGTGATGTCAGAGGGTAGGAGCCGTGTCTCACTGCGAGCGATATCGAAGTCCGACTCGTGCTGAATGAGAAAGTAATAAGTTCTTAAGAATCCCA
>BLJB01000053.1:55703-82698 GCA_013423325.1 Usnea hakonensis
AGTATCGTAGCGAAGGATTTCCAAACAACCTGCAATCCTCACCAGACTTTCTGACAACCATAACGAACCCAGTCCCTTGTGTCGGGCCTGTTACTACATTCGTTATAGGATTGCTGAAAATTCTGACGGCTCCCACGGCGCCATGTTTCTTCACAAGTATCGCACAAACCGAAGAATTGACCGTTCCAAAATCGGTTCCAACCGTCTCCTTGGGATCTAGGACGACATCCTCGCCAGACTAGACAGTATTAGCAAACGAAGCATCGCTGCAAACCTTGAAATCCTACCAATTGTCTAGCCTTCTCCTTGAGCTTTTGATCATCGTGTGCTATGTCATCAACCGACGTTATTTGACCCTCTTGAGACATGAGGCTCAAAGCCTTGGAATAATAGTAGAATTGGATCTGATTTGGAATTGTGCCCTGCGACTCGACACGTCCGGGATCAGATCAAGATCTCGTCGATGGTGCTACTCAGATATAAGATGTTCCTCTGAAAGGCAGAGGAGAGTCACTAAAACTGGTAGAGCTGGGACATATCGGCTGTAGGACATACGTGCTTGTAGAACTGCCCTGGAGAATGACAGGGGCTTGTCTGCTCTTAAGCTCAATGGGTGTAAGGTACGTGACTTGCGTAAGTAAGAGATTGGAGGGGGATGACAACTGTACGCGCCAAGCTGAATGGTAAAGCTTCGCAGCTGTATATTGGATGAATCAAAGCAGCTCAGCTTACACTCACCTCGTCTGTGAGGTATTGTGTCGATGGGAGGTCGCGGAGTGAAGTTAACCTTTCGGCGTGAGTGGCAATCTGCGCCTTGACGAGGCTTTTCCACAGAGGATAAGGGAGATGATGGTGTAGGGTCAAAGCGCACAGCGCAAAAGAGGCAGAGGTCAAAGTATGGATGGCCTGGACGTTGATACCTAACGGACGTAGAGAGCTGTCCCTGACGAGTGCTACTGGCGGGTCTGGCTTAGCTGGATAAGCTAGTTATTACTGCTGTGAATTGCTTGCGATTGGTTTGTCAAACTTTGTGGGATCAACGATACCTTAATTCGGCTACGCTGGCTGCGGGGTTCAGTGGGCGCTAATTTAGTATTATGCATCTTGCCAAGACTTTTCTCACTATCGACCACACCATCTTCTGTCGAACCTTCCTGCAACTATCTTGTTGCTGTTTCAAATCAGCGACTATATAAAGGTCTGTTATCTTATTCCAATCGATATGGCCTACTGTCAAGTAAAGTCAATTAGTAAGAAAAGTCAGCGGCAACCTTCAGAACCCCAGGTTCTAGGTGAAGTATTCGGGTTTTATATTTTGGGTGTCTGAGCTGATCAGTTGTAGGGAAGTAGTCTCAAGGCATTAAAAGATAGCAAGCGCCTCGTAAGAGCCTACGTCTATAAGCAATACGACAGTCTTATAAGTAGTCTTTATTCACGAGCAATTATATCCAGGAAGTGCAGGTACCTCTTTCCCCTTCAGCAAGCAACATCCCCGAGGGCAGAAAAGTATGCGCCCTTACTGCTTCTCTTACCATGCCGTAGCGCTGACCTGTTTGAGGGACCACAGCGCCCGCAAACCCTCTATAAACCGTCCATATCCTCTCGAAAACGGAAACGAGGACAAGAAGAACAAGCTGGATATCCCTCTTTTTTTCGAACTCAGGAACAACCTCCTTTAAAGCGACTGCGAACCTCGCCGGCGTGTGATATTAGCGAGGTCAGTATTGACCTACTCTAGCATTGGGTTCAGACTGGGAAGTGGCGAAAAGAGTACTTCGAACAAGATAGCCAGGTTAGAGAATTTTTTGAGAGGGGCAAGTCACCAAAAGAGCTGGGATAAAGAGATTGGTTATAGGAGCATGATATCAGAGAACGGTTTCGAGTAATGTACCCTTTTACTTATCTCTATTATCTCTTTGCGAGGAAGAAGTCCTTATCTTCCCTGGGCCGTAAGAAATCGTAGTCGAGCCTTCAGATACCTAGCGATCAGCTGCCACGAGAAGTCAAAAGCGCTCATTATAGGAATCCGGACTATGCAATTGAGCTTGAAGACGAAGGCAGCTACATGCGAGAATTCGGTGATGATGATGATATTCCAAAGAGTGTCAGAGATCTTTGCCGGACATTGCTGGAAACAGAACAGATGGTTCCTCCGGACTCATTATTTCGCGATGACCTATTCAAGAAAACTTGCCGGAAAATACAAGATAGGAATGAGACCATGGTTATTCGAGATATCAGTTTACTGATTGTACCTTCCGCCCAGATATTGGCGACCTACGGCGCTACCCACCTTAATCATGTCTACGAAACAACTAATGAAGGCTGGAATAGCGTATTCTCTTTCCCTTTATATAGAACTCGTCCACAACCCGACTTTTCCGTGGGATTCGGGCGATCCGTATTCACCCAGGACCAACTGAATAAGCTGAAACCGTTTGTGGGTAAGCCTGGCTCTAAGGTCATTACATATTTTATGGCTATAATACGAATGTACTTCCCCTTCCTTATCTACGAGGTAAAGTACGGCGCTGCCGCTCTCGATATTGCCGATCGCCAGAATACTTATAGTATAACCGTCGCTGTTAGAGCTCTTGTCGAGCTTTTTCGGTCGGTGAAGCGCGAGAAAGAGCTGGATCGAGAGATCCTCGCCTTTTCCGTCTCGCATGATTATACCGCTGTGAGAATCTATGGCCATTACCCGGTGATTGAAGGGGACAAGACTACCTTCTATTATCACCCTATTCGTAAATTCGATTTCACCGATGGTGAAGAAAAGTGGACAGCTTACAAGTTTACTAAGAACGTGTACGATACTTATATGCCGAAACTTCATCAAAGGATCTATTCGGCTATCGATGACTTGCTAGCCGGTATTAGTTTTGACCTTTCTTAATCTGCTTCCTTCTCCTAATCTATACCTCAGAGTTTGTAGTAATCAAGCGCCGAGTCTATGTTGGGCGAAGAAGATAGCTAGTCAAGCTTGCTAGGCTTACAGGAAGTTACGCCGACTATATCGTTTACCTAGGAAACCGAGCTAGTATTTAAGAAGCTAAGGAATAAGCGAGCTGGCGGGTAGTAGCGCTGACTCGCGAGAAGTATATTAAACAATTCAAGCAGTTAGTCTACTCGCCCGCTTTTATGTCATTCTACCGACTTTAATGCGAAGCGGTGCAGCTTATCATCCAATAGGCAATCACAACTGGGTCCAAAGCGACAAAACCTCAGAAAATATTGGCAACATTCGCCAAAGTCTGGCTGATAACGGCCTGTGGTATGATGCTACCAAGAGTCTGGACGGGTGCCCTGAATTTAAAGAGAAGGTGTTCAAGATCTTTAAGGAACGTCCATCCGGAATACGTGAGGAGTCTTTTAAGAAGATCTCGAAATATATGACGGAAAATGCGACGAAAAATGAGGCTATATACGTTGTAGTACTCGTAGATCCCGTTATCAAGAGCGAAAGGACTATTGCAACGAAGAAGCGCGACGCCACGGGCGAGATCCTATTCGTATCTCAAAGTTTCGAAAACGACGAAATGATCCGTGTAAGTGACGTCTAGTTCGGCCGGGGATTTTTACCTGGAAAAATGCCGAAAAAGACAGAGGATAAGCTCGGCCTCACAGATCCCAAACCAGACTACACGTTTGGTATCAAAAGGAACATGCATCCTTTACCGGGTACTGCCCCAAGCGATAAATTCAAGGCCCTCATAGGCATTGCGCCTGGCATGTGTTGAATAATGGAGGTCTGGATCGACTGGTATTGAGTGGACTAAGGATCTATCTACTACAGGAAGAGTAGCTACATGAATGTGTGCCGTGCCAAGCCACTAGTATCGTAGGGCTGTTTGCCATTTCGCAACAGCATGGACCACCCTTTTTTCGTCATCGAGAACAAAGGATTTAGGGTTAGGGTTAGCCTGTGAAGTAATCCCACATTACAATCTTACTGTTTAGACAGCAATCATCCATTTTGCGTGGCGGGGGCAATATATTTCGAATAATGACTATTCCAATTTTTACTAAGATGGAACCATAAGGCTCCTCGACCCTATTGCGTAATACCCTGAGAATCTTCGTCCCTCGTAATATTAATGTATGTCGTCCCCACAATCTGCCTATCCGTCCAAGTTACCTCTAGTCGTCATTTACCTGGCTTGCTATCTTCCGTCCTGTCGCGCTTACGGAAGCCTTTGTGCGGCCCGGAGGTATAGGTGTAGATATTAGGGTGGTGCTATCGTCGCCGTTAAAGGGCGTCTTGCGGCGCTTGTAACTGTAGTGAGATTCTGAAGTGCTGGATTTGAAGAAAAATTTCTTGGCCTAAGGGCTGAGGGTAGGAATCGAACCGGTGATATAGACAACGTATATCTCCACCCTGGTGAGTTTTTAGCGCACGAAACGGTTTGAGGTAGTGGCGGATAGTTCTTACGTATTCCAGGTGATGAGGTAAGGTAGGTCGTCTGATGAGAGTGAGTTTTAGGGTATTAGCGTTTTGCGTTTGGTCTTTTTCTTATAAGTGATATCGGTAGTATTACTAAGATGGTGAAGGTTGCTTGTTTTCACTACCGAGGCTACGGCCGCTCTGACGGTTTATTAAGCCGTTATACTGGGAGTATGGGTGGGCTGACTTATAGTAAACCAAATCCGAAAAGTATATATATCAGAATCTTCTTTGCGATTTTCATTTGTAGGTTCTAGAACATCATTATCGGGTATACCACGAGGCATATGTCGGTGAAAGCAGAGAGACCTGAATCATGTAAGTAGAAGCTATGTTGCTTTGAGCCTATATGGTTTATGGCTTACTGCCCTGGAAGAGGGCGAAATCCTTATTCCTAGTTCGGCCGCTATAACTACCAGGGATTGCTTCGTCCTATAGTTTCTCTAATGGCGAGTATTGGGTTAAGATGAAAGCTATTAAGACAATAGTCGATGCGATTTGAAGTAAGCCGAGGGTCTATAGGTACATAAGATTAGCTCTGGCATAGATAGGCCCATGAAATATGGTTAGAGTCAGATATATTATAATAGCGACTTTGCCGGCTGTGTTGGTGTATAGTTGGAGGATCTGCGCTATCCAGCTCTATTTGAGACTATATATAATTTGTGCAGGGTCCAGGTTTTCGATATGTCGGCCTATGCCATGATATACGGATAGCGTCGTGAAGACTTGGCTGGTCATCGCTATGAGCTAAGATTCGTTGTTAGAGCGAGGCGGGATTAGGGAGAGTCTGGAATATCAACGAAGGTGAAGAGGGTAACGAAGGTATCCGGTCTTATGGAGCGAAGGATGAAGATATTAGTACCTATACGTATGCCGCAAATAAGGAAAGAGATTGCAGATAATGTTAAAGATATAGTATTCAATATAATACCTTGATTCGAGCCTCTGGTGGATGACATGATAGCCGTATATATCGTATTGCCCAAGTTGCGAAGAGAGAAGCGAGCAATATAGCAGGATAAGAAGAGGTCATCTTGGCCTCTATAAATAAACGAGTCAGTAGTAAGGTCTATAGTTCAGGCACATAAAATCGAGAACTAGCGGCAATGCGAGGATTTACCGTAGTCGCGGGAACTTCTAGACGGATAACACAAGGTGTCCGATGGCGCCGTTCGTGCCAAGTAGAAAGCTAGGTACGACGACGACGATGGTATACCCTGCTAGCCCGTGGTGGAGATGAGCACTGTTGCAAGGATCTCTAGCTTGAGAGATGGTTGCAATTGCCTTGCGAGCAGTGATCCATCGTGCATATGGCTTGTATAAGGTAGGCGGTACTGTCTCTCAATTATATTGAGTTTTTCGCTAAGAGAAAGCTAATTCCGCTTAAACTATCATCCTACTCCCGTGTTCAGTAGACTGTAACCTAGCTAGGCCGGTAAATAATAAATAAAATATAACCCTCTCGCAAGTCAATATTGGATCCCTTCATTTGGTTTGCCAACTATACCCAATGTCTTCTCTAAACACTCTGATTGGTATTATTAACGATGTCGCCGTTATAGCATAGGCTGATGCTGGATAGTGTGACCCCGAGGCTTATGCGACCCTGCTACAATGCGTCCAGAGACTAATACTGGCGGTCGAAAAGCTATTAGAGACTGCTAAACGATTACTGTATCAAGTGAGCAATTTCCACGATAATCGTATAGTAGATGGTATTGATTGATAAATCTGACTTTGCTAATTATAGCCACCTATCAATATTGCTATCCGGGTAGCAGCCGAATTAGGCTTTTTCGAATCTGTGGATGCTGCGAACCGCAGTCTAATCTGCGCTCGAGAGATAGCCGACTCTAGAAAAGTCGATGAGCTCCTTGTCGGTACGACGGTACCGCTGCTTTGATGCGAGATGAGGAACTTCTACTAATAGTATGTAGTTCGCATTATGCGCGTCCTGACGGCTGTGGGTATCTGCGATGAATCTGGTCGCTGCGAATACTCGCCTAATCGTATCACCCACGAATTTATATTAGGCGGGCTTGGGGATGGCGTCAAGTGCATGTTTGTGACACGTGGCGTGAACTTTCGAGCGAGCTTGCTAATGTTGGTATAGCTACGATACTGTCATGCTAGCCGCTGCTAGCATGGTCGAGTCTCTGGCACGTACCGGGCCCCACGTCCCCTAGACCCCACAAGCGACCGCCTTCGCATATGCCGAGAAAGAAACTCTATTTGAATGGATAAAGAAAAATCCGGAGTAGCGAAAATACTTTGATAATTACATGGTAGTACGCCGCAAAGAAATACCCCGGTGGTTCGAGATCTTTCCAATTATAGAAGAATTTAAGACCGAGCTGCGTTCCGGTCCGCAAGACGTCTTAATAGTGGATATTGGAGCTAGCCACGGACATGATTTGGTGCTCTTCAAGGAGTAGCACTAAGATCTTTATGGACGTTACATCCTTCAAGACCTGCGCGAAACGATTGAATCTATACAACATCCGTTTCCTAATATCGAGCCGATGATTCACGACTTTTTTGCCCCTCAGCCTGTCGTCGGTATATACGTAAACTTGGAGGCTAGAATGGCTGGCTAATTACGACATTATTTCCTAGGTTCCCGTATCTACTATTTCGGCACCGTATATCACGACTAGGCGGACGAGCCCTGTATCGAGTTCCTTACTAATACTGCTAAGGCGATAAAGAGGGAGTACTTAACTCTCCTAATCTATAATTATGTTATGCCGGAGATAGGAGCATCGATCCGCGCAGCTGCGATAGATGTGTAGATGATGAGTTTATTTGCTGGGATGGAAAGAACGGAAAGTCAATGGCGAGTTATTCTCGACGCGAGCGGATTGAAGTTGGTGCAGGTTTGGTACTTAGTAGCGAAATCCGAGTCTGTAATAGAGGCCAAGTTGAAATAGACTGGGTACGACAGTCGATGACGAGAAAAACCAATCTTATTGTCTACTAAAGTTTGGCCGCAAGACAATGACGAATGTAATGTTACCAACTCTGATTGTTAATTATTACAACCTCTCATTGAGCATCTATTTAAGAAACGCGCGGGAAACGTGGGGGGGAGACGTGCTGATCCATGACATCATGACGGAGCTAGTTGAATCCGGACCGGGATCTTATCTTGCAATCGAATGCCGTGTGGAAAGCGGAGCAAACCCGATGCTCCATCAAAGAGCTCTTGCATAAGCGTCTGCAACGTAAGGCAGATGCCTGCGCTACCCTGCGCCACGTACATGGGTAGCACCGTCGTCCCCCTTGCCTCTTCAGTTGCTGTACTGGCGATGGTAGACCCTTCGATTGATTACCTCTGGTGATTAGGTCTCGCATTTCACGTAATGAAATGTGGCAAGGCGGCGCGCAGGGGTTTCGCCGCAAGCCTCCCCTCTCCCCTTTCTGTCTGGACATTCTCGCACTTTCACTTTTAATACATCCAAAAATGGCTGCAAATCCAGATCACGAGAAGGGCATCCAAACCACAGACAGCGAGACCTTCTCCGGCGACAGCAATCATACCAAATTCGGCTCTTGTCAACCTGGAGTGCTGAAGACGACCCATGACGGCCACACAGTACTCGACCCGCAGCGCAGCGATGGTAATGACCCTCTGAACTGGAGCCAACCTAAGAAGACGGCTATCCTCTTGATCGTGTCGGCCACGGCGTTTTTGGCAGATTTTGGCAGCTCCGTGGGCGCGGTAACCTCGGTTGTGCAGTCCAATCTGCTGTGAGTGCTGTCTGTCTGTTATCGATTCCGTAACTCTTTAGACTGGATCTGGTTGTTGATGTATTTTATTGCGTAGGCCTTATGGTGAATGGGATATCCCGTAGACGACTGTTAATCACTTATTGGTCGGCAACCTTTTCATGCTCGGAGCCGGGGGCATAGTGGTTATCGTATTTTCGACCTACTTTGGACGGGCGCCGGTGTTGTTCTGGTTCTTGACCATTGCCGTCCCCACGGCGGCTTGGTGTGGTGCCGCTGTCATATTTGATTTATTTATGGCAGCACGTATCGTCAATGGATTTTTCTCTACCGTTGGGCAAGCTGTCCGCATTCTTTCCATTTTTTCCCCTTCAAATTGAAGACTTACAGGACGATAGGGCGGCTTGATATTTATTAATGATATTTTCTTCTTTCACGAACATCCGTAAATCTATCTTTAATGGTTTAACCGAATACTTGCTGACTGATAAAGTCGAAAAATAAATATATGGTCTGGCTTTATCGTCCTCTCTCCTTATCTCGGCCCATTCTGCGCCTCTTTTATCGTGTGGAAAAGTACCTAGCGATGGGTCTTCTACCTCGTATCTATAGCTTCGGCGTTTTGTTGGCTCCTAGTCCTCGCCTTCGTTGATGAGACGTTCTACGACCGTCAGATTTTGAGTCATTAGCAACCCGAGCGGAGATCAAGAATATTACGCCTCGTCGGTGTTGAGCAATGGAAGACTCGACATTAAAGGTCGTTATTGAAGGGTGTATTGCTTCGTCCAATTATCGCTATTCTTAAGATCCCACTACTCCTCAGCTTCCTCTACTACGTCTTTACCTTCGCCTGGGTTATAGGCCTTAATACCCAAATCTCTGTCTTCCTGAGTAACCCTAAGCTCTACGCCTTTACCGATAAAGACCTAGGTATCCTATCCGTCGTCAGGATACCGCATTAACTTAAAGCTAACTGTATGCCAGGCCTCTTCTACTTCGCCCCTATCGTTGCGACGATCCTCGCAGAAATCGCCGGTCATTGGGTTCATGACCTTGCTGGCACCGTTTATACCCGTTACAGCGGCCGCTTCGAGCCTGAATCCCGCCTCCTCCCGATCTACTTCGCCACCCCTATTATGATAATCGGTATCGTGCTCATCGGCTACGGCCTACAACGCGTATGGCACTATATGGCGATTGCGGTGAGTATGGGTCTTTTCGTATTCGGCGTTATGATCGTTACGACTGCTGTCAACGCCTACGTGCTTGACTCGTATCCTGAGGCTCCGGGGGAGGTATCGGCGTGGATTAATGCTGGGAGGACTGTGGGCGGCTTTGTTATCACCTACTTTGAGATTGAGTGGGCGGCCGCGGAGGGGACGGCGAAGAGTTTAGGGATCCAGGCCGCCGTTGTAGCGGTGGCGGTGGTGGTGTTTGTGCTACCGTTGCAAGTGTGGGGAAAGCAAATGAGGCTGAAGCAGGGGAAAAATTGAATTCAAATTGGCCTTCCATTGAGTATAGAGGAAGATTTTACCGAGACACTTAGCGCCTCAAGAACACAACGCCAGCGTGTGCTCGGAGAGCAACACGTTCAGTGGAGGTCATCAAACTCCTCCTCATACTCGGGCCCCAATGACTGATATTTCTGCGAAACAAAGAGGTGGACAAGACGACTTGCAAGGCGAGCCCTTGACGATTGTGGTTTTTTGGGGACAAGGCACTTCTCGTCCGATGTTTGTTTTGCTTCTTTATACGAGGGAGGTTCCCAGTGGCCGTTACTACGGATGTCGAAATTCTGTTCTAGCCAGGGACCTCTCCCGCTGGGACAGGTCTCCTTAAACTTTCGATCTCGAATCCGAATGAAAATAATCAAGTACATCCTAGAAAAGTTAATCGAGCGTCTTGACGACATCGAGAAAGAATTATACCTGATCTCCTTGTCGCTTTTTCTCTGCTTCTCTGATTTTTGTGCGACGAGGGTGAGTTATTTGCAATGCCAGCTATAAGATAGATTCATGTCCAGAAATGGAACGGGTCCGTTTTTGGGTTAGAGAAGCTCATGCGGGTGTTCCATTATCGGGCTTATCGCAAGCCGAAACACTTTAAGGAAGGGTTTGTGACTGCTGAATGCACCATCAATGTGCCTATAACCATAATCATGAATGGACTTTACTGCGAGCTCGCATTAGCCCAACTTCACTCTCCCATGTACGTCACTTCGTCCGCTCGAGTCATGTTTCTGCTAATGACTCTTACCATAGTCTGTCAGTGGTTAATATCGAAACTCCTGCTTTGAAATTCCCACGCGCTGCATACACTACCTCTTCGCCTGTGTCCGGCATTGACTATACCAAACCGACGCCACACCTAGCCCCTGGAATAACTTCAGCTGAAAGCGATGGCACTATCTGGGCTGGCCCTAGATCGGTTGAGACTTACTCATCAGCATTCACCTCTTCTGGTGCTTTGATCGTTGAAATCGGTTGGTGGCCTCCGCATTGTCTTGGGAAATTATTTACCCATCTTTCGATAGGAAACGTTGTCGAAGTGACAGATGTATCTAATATCGAACGAACGACTGGCACCGAGGGGAAGATCTTAGAGTCTAGCTTACCTCAATCCTTTGGAATAACATCGTCAAAGGAAATGCCAAGGAGTATCAGTCCAGTTCAGGTAGCTCAAACAGAAGATAATACTTTAAAGTTCGAAGGTGTCGGTCTGATCGAGACTTTGGTCAATAGCGAAATCTCATCCAATATACTTACGCTTACAGCCTTCAAGACTATACTGGTAACCACAGTCTTAACGAGTATGATCTGTACTTGCGATACTCCTCTGTCTCCCTGTAAGCTAACGTTTCCCGTCTATTTTTGAGTCGGCTGATCGTCGATAGTGCCTTCCGCTACCTTTACCAGCTCCTCTTAACAAAGTCCTTTAGCTCTTAGCGAATTCGTATCTTCAACTATATCGTCATCGGCTACTTATTCAAACAGTATTCAGACAGAATCAACTACACTACTATCAAATTCTTCGAGCCTCTTATCTACTAGTACTGCGATATCAGCTTCCTCGTTCCTTTCCTCAATGAGCACTCTAGCCACTTCAACCGTACAGTTGTCAACTAGCTCTACAGAAAGCACTTTATCAACATCTTCTACGACTCCAGACTCTCAGGTCTCAGCTACGCCGAATGATCCGCCATTAAGTACCGTTAGTCCCGTTAGTCCGCCCGCAGATCCCGTATGTAATCCCGGGCCACCCAAGGGCTACCTCGATGTAAATCCTGGCAACGTGAGTAGATATGTCGACAGTTTCTGTAAGATGGACTTTACTCAAGACTGTTTGATCAACGGATACGCCTGCCAGAATAGCAGCTCCCTGGAAGCCTCGATTATAGGATACAATATATCAATAAGTCCGGTCCCGCTTTGCATTAGTCCGTCAACCGCTACCTGTGGGTATCCGCTACTAAACACGGATTACAACTGCTCGTATAACTTACACGGCGCCTGGCGAAACTGTGAGTGTCATCAATCTCGCGAAAGACTTGGAATAACTATGTTCAGGTACTGGTAATCAAGGCATGGGTAGCAGTATTATAGCTGGCTGTTTAGTATATAATCTCTCGCCTATTGCGTACTGTCAGGGACCTTGGACAGATCCTTTTTGTGCTTAAAATTGAATTGAGGCACTATCTTCTGAATACATGAATAACCTAGGGCCCTGGTAGAGGCTTCACATAGTGTTTAGTAGCGTTATACTGCTATATAGGTTTACAATCAATCAATCTTCTTTATCTTCTAGCGTTGTTACTCGTGAAGAACACTGGTACCATTCGCTCTTATATCGAATTAGCGGGTTAATTGACGCTGTGATAGACTTGATGTGGATCTGAATAATGTGGATTTAAGTTTTAATTGAATTCAACTATAGATCTAATTATAAAGTCGTGTTGTGGGTGTTAAAATACGGACTCCGGAGTTAACGGAAACAAGCGTAAGGCAAGGCTAAGCCTAATCGGGCTAGCCTCCGCTCTCACTAAAGGTTGCAGAAGAAAATAGTGACGAAAGTGGTTATGGTATGAGACCATGACAAACGCACATAATCTAGATCAATATAATCCGACGAATACTTAGACCTCTTAATAGACCAAGATATCGATAGCACAGTCTATTATACGCTCGTGACAAGTCTCTTAAGATCTACCAGTCGTAAAGCTAAGTACAACATATTCCTGAATCCTCATCAATCAGGACTCGTCCTCTTAGATCTATCCTTGCCTTATCATTGCTGATCCAAATTCCCTGATTTGTTTCCCTTGTCTCGGAAACCTCATTATCGCTAATCCCGAAAGAGTCTTTTAGAATCCAAATTGTTGGTTTTTTGGCGCGGAGAGCGTTATGTTCACAGATACTTAAGTCTTCATCATTAATATTCCCAAGCTTAGTTGGCTCTATACCTTCAACGTGGGGAAGAAATCTCAACAGCGGCCTAAACGCTTGACTTAATACGGCTTGAAAGCCACCAGTTACGAGCGTCACCGCGATCATAATTATAGCTTAGCCTAGATAAGCCCACTATTGATTCTTATTTCGAGTAAGGAAGAACAATCTAATTAGACAAACTTCGAATATGTAAACTCCTACAAATAGTTAATTAAGTACTGCCGGATAGAGTAAACCGCCGGTATCGCTATCTGATTTTGTAACGTATAAGATGTTATATCGAAATGCTATCCAAAACATACAGAAGGCTATAAGAATAACGATAAGTACTAGCGGTATGATAACGGAGTAGATGATACCTATCTTCTATATCAGCCGAGCTCCTGAGAAGGCTTCTCTGGGGTTCCGCACCAATGTAGGCTAGGTTGGTAAAGACTGGGTATACCGTTACCTATGAAACCTTGGAAAAACTAACTCGTCGTTGCCGCTACTCTCTGGGCGTACGGTCTATTAACGGCGAGATAATAAGATACTGTAAGAGCCCCGATATCTGTACTAGCTCGCCGGCGCTAATGGAGAGCGCCTGTAGCATAAGATAGGACAGAAAGTAGTTACTGGTTTTAGGGAGATTAGTCGCCAAGAACGTAGGTAAAGAATCGAAGCCGTAATAGATCTGGCCGACTATCGTAGCAGCGCTGGAAGATAGAGCTACTGTCAGGAATACCTGGATAAAGAGGAAACTAAAGTAATACCTCTGAACCGCAAGGTCCAAGGCGGTCTGAAAAGCAAATCCCTACTGTTATACCAGGAGTCGAATAATCATAGGTAGCAATAAGGTGAGAATGATGAGAACGGCTTGGGGTAGAATGCCCTGAAGGAAGCCTAAAAGCCAAGGCCTGTAGTGTACTAATAAGGGAAGCAAAGTCGTAAGGTTCCCTAACTGGGACAAGAATCTAGTAAGAGCCACGGGAACCGCCTATCCAATGATGATGGCTGCCATTGATCCTATTACTAAGATACTACGAATGTAGCGTTCCCACCATGTTAAACCAACGTTGTGCCAGACCATAGCGCCGGTAGAACTACCGACGTATCGAGGAGAGAGGCGGAAAGGTGAAAAATGTATAACGGATTGATAGACGACATGCGTATCGATTGACTGTTCGAATTATATAAAAGCTGAGTGAAGATACTTGTTTTAATACGCAGGATCCTGGTCCTCTGCAATTTCGATATTCAGCCTCGCAATCTCACGACGATAGAGGTATATTAGGTCGACTTTCTCCCCGAGCGGAACGATCGATACTATCTATCTAATACGTAAGTAAGGTAGACGCACCAACTCACGTTCGTTACGTAGGTCGACTAAGGTCCCGCTTCCGGAGTGGAGTCTAATAGCTCTGGATATAAGACGTGTCTCCGCGGCTTCGAGTCGAGCTATAAGCTTATTACGCTGTTTGAGTTTTCGATCTAGCATCTTGTAGTCTCGGTTAATCTAAACCCGATATAGACCCCTAGCTATTCTCTGATAGATAGCAAACAGCTTCTCTTGAGAACAAAGGTGATGCGGTATATCCGAGATGAGAATAATATGCAGGGTCCTATAGGAGGAATGGTGTTCCTGACGGATCTGAACGTAGAACCGGGACTCCTCATAGATTGTGTAGTATACCTGTATCACCATGATTAAAGCGAGCACGAGGTACGCCTAGTAATAACTGCTATGGTCGACGCCGACACCGCCTTAAGTAAGCTGATTCAAACCCTGAATGCCAGCATTTGACTTCTTCCCGTAAACGACGCTAAGGGGCAAGAGAATTGGGAGTATAGTGGCGGCGGTCGGCACGAAGATCTTGATAATAGTACGTAAGTAACGTAAGAAGAAGAATGCGTCTAGGCCCGAATTCTGTAAGATATAGTAGTCTTCCGTCCTAAAAACGGGTTTGATCTAAGAGAATAGGCCCGAGTGTTCGTCTTGAGACGGAGGCGCATGTAGATGACTAGACCGGGGTTTTTAGCGAAGGCTATAGAGTATCGATCGGGGTACCTACTATAAAGCGGTTAATCTGCGCCGAAGTAGTAAGAACATTATAACTTCGATAATAAAGATTGTCGCTGATGTGATCGTGGAGGAAGCTAGAGACTATAGTATTATACTATGAGAACTCTAAGCTGCCTAGGACGGTGTATCAATAATAGAAGTGGACGAATGAGCTATTATAGATATGGTTTATAGCTGGGAAGAATAAGTTCTATTCCTTGAACTAGCCTTTAAAAGGAAAAACAAGTCCTTGGCGTTGAGTAGACGGGTCCGTAAATGGTATACTGTTCTATTTATTGCGCTTCGTCTTATTATGGGCGCCTCTGCCTTCTTCGGCGATTGCTCTTCATTCCGCTCGGCTTCCGCAACTCTTACACTATGCCTGCAGCCTCAAAGAAGATATCGTAAGAACTTTAGGATATGGTCGCCGATAACCTGCCAGTACTATCCGCAAGTTACGCCGCTATAGCATTCGATTTTCGGCTGAGGTCTCAGTAATAAAGGCACGCAGCGATATGGGATACAATATTTCAAGACCCGACCTGGATCTGTAAAGCGAACGATACTGGCTACGAACCTGTGCTGATAGGCAAAGATCTAGATCGCTGTTGGCGTAATAATGTCTCTCCTCCTAAAAGCCCGTATCTCGTCCTGCTAGCCAACCCGTTCTAATTACGCTCAGAGAGAAAGCTCTTTCTATAATCTTTGAGAGGCTATAAGGCCCAGGGAAATCACGGAGAACTTCACCTGAACTCGGGAGTAACCTTGAATATGATATATCTCTACGATTCAAATAACAGACTTCTAGTAAAGATTTCGGATCTATTCGATCAATATAAAAGGGTTCGGATAGTAGTCTTATTCTGGTAAGGCAGCACAATCGAATTCGTCTATATCGAAATAATCGTTAGCGCTAGAGGAATGGGTTCTGTACTTAAATCGTTCTTGGGCTATCGCCTAACCTTGGAGTATGTTGGTAGTACTCGAGCGCAATATCGCTTCGAGTCGTATACTCGCTTAGAGTCATAAAAGATTATGACTAGTAATAACTGCTTAGAGGAAGGGCTGGCAGATATGGTCCAATATCTGATTTATAATGCTTTTAAGCGTATTTTAGACTTATATTAAAGACTAGATTTAGTAGCTACTATACCGCCTCTTTAGTCGCTAGCGGCTAATAGGCGCCACCGCCCTTATACTTCGTCCTTACTTATCTGCCCCCTAGTGATATAGTCGGTAGTATAATAATGTCCCAACTGGTCTTCGCTGCAATAAGTGCCGTTAGAATATATAGCTTTAAACAACTTCGAAGAGATTCTCGCGGTAGAAACGGATACTACTAAATATCAGCCTAGGGGAAATATATACTATAAGATCTCCCACCTTGTACAATTACTCCCGCGATGTCTCATGGGTTGCGGCAAGAAACTCTTTGATCCCCGTACCGTTCTTCCAGTCTTCTGGACGCTGAAGCTGGATTAACTTTGGTCTTACTAGACTGGTATCGGCTTCCATAAGCTCTAGTATTATATATCCTACGCTTCGAATATCCTCTTTTTCTATCGACTCGGTTAATCGTTGTTCCTCCAGAATAAAGTCTCCTATATTGGCTATAGGTTCGTTAGTTATGTCGTTATAAGACTGGTTATAAAAAGCGTACCTAATTTAATATGGCTATCTCGATTCAGAAGTATAGTGTTACAGTCGAGTTCCCTATAGTAACGAGAGAGTCCCTGATATATGAAAGTCAAACTATAGAGCACCTGATCGCTCCGTCAATCTCCGCAAGTCTGTCTTTTTTGATGTAACTCACCTCTCTGTAGACGGCCGCAATTTTATGCTCGTTCTATCGTAGCTTAGGAATGCTATTAATTAACCTCAGAGAGACATCCATCTGCTCGTAGACTATATACGTTTTACTATCTTTGTTAAAAACCTCGATCAGATCGACTACGTTGCTATATATACTTAGAACCTTGATAACGTTATTTCGAGACTTAACTTTGCTACGCTTGATGGCTATAATCGAGTAATCTTGCGTATTACTACTATAGATAACGGTAGGTCCAGCCTAATCCAGTTTTAAAAATTCATGATATATAATATGTCGATCCTCGTTCTGATGGTATTTGGTTCTTTTGACTGGTTTCGCGATCGGGTCTCTCCCGGCGAAAGACAGACTGCTGGGGTTGGCTAGAATTGGACGCTTTAGTGGGATCCTAGTAGGCTTTAATAACGTCTTCTCCGTATTCTCCTTCCGAGTAGAATTCAGTAGGATGTCGTTAATTAGACTACCTCTAAGTTGAGTAGTACGTCTCTCCATAGTTAGACGATCTAATTGTCCTGAGGGTGGGCGTCTATAGGTAGATATATTATATTTGAAAATTGCGGTTAGCGGAGCTCAAAGTCCAAAACTGGATCACTTCCTCTAGCTTCTGCTATAAGTTGGGGACCTTTTTATATTGTCAGTATCGTATTATATACGCGAGTATCTAGATACCGGTTTCTTCGACTAAATATGACTGAAATCTACTACCTACCGTAAAAGACGTTTGTCGACCGTACCCGTAGCTATGTTCACCGAGATATAGAATAATTTCCGTCATCAGATCAAGACTCCGCTATACGGATTGCTAGACGTAAAGCCGCTTCGGAATAGCTTAAGGTAAAGCTCCGTACGGCTTTCAAAGGAAGTAGCCCGAGATCGCAAGGTGCTACCCAGCGTCGTGTCACCTTTCAGATACCTCTCCCTAGAGGAGAACCGTCCGGGATCTATCCTACCCTTCGTCAACGCGAGCGTCCGCGTTTAGGCCGACCTTAAGATATAACTACGTTAGATTACTAAATATTAATTTACGGTGGTATGATATCTACTATCGAATGCCTCCCTTACCGTCTCCGTATATCTAAGGTTTAACGGGTATCGAGTCCTCAGCAGCGGATTGAAGAACTCGTTAGAGACGTTGGGTATCTGAATTAAGAGATATCTTACTATAAGGATACTAGGAAAATTTTTATCAAGCTATTCGACGCGGTTAAGTTATCTAACGAGGCACTACAAGTAGCGGTGTCCGAAGCAGATCGAGAGTTGGCCATTTCCGAATAGCGATACGTTAGGTACTAGGTTCCTTACTACGATAATCGAGTTATTAAAGAAAACGTCTTCTAGTTCTTATTTCAATGATCACCGGATAAATATAGCTCGATCGGATACTTATATATATTCTATATATCGATATCTGTGTTCCGTTAATGGAAAGTCTTCTAATTGGCGCCATCTTATCTCTACTATATAGACCATTTATTGCTTTTTTGCTCCTGCAATGTTCGTCTGCTTGACTCGCCCCTGGCTTATAACGTCGTTCGAGGGTCGCGGGATGGCCGTAGCTACTTCGCTCTGTGGTATATTTCCTTTGTTCTCTACGCGATTGCTTGAGGGTAGTATATAAATGACGCAGCAAGAGCGGGAAACTCTATAGTAGCTGAGTGGGCTACCTATGTACGGTTTGTAGACAGCTCTATCTGAGCATCAGCCTTTGTCTAACGTCTCTTACCTCCCATTCGAGGTGCAGAGTATCTCGGGAAGGAGGCCCGCAGTAACGATCAGAGCGCTAAACACGATCGAGGGGGTCAAAGAATAAGAAGCGGTAGACTAGGCTGATTACTCAAGTATAAGAGCGCGCTAGACACGACGGAGGGGGTAAATTCTAAGAGACGCTAGACACGACGACCGGGGTCAAAGTCTAAAGAACGCTAGACACGACGAGTGGGGGCGCCAAAGAGCGCTAGACACGACTGCTAGGGGGCAAAATTTAGGAACGCCAGACACGACGGCAAAGTCTAAAGGGCCCTAGACACGACGACAGGGGGGTTAGAATAAGGGGCGCCAGGTAATAACGGCCAAGAAAGTAAAGATAGCCCGTCATCTCCGAGGTAGGGTTCAAAATCGATAGGTATCAGAAGTAACAATGTACGGAAGATGATTATTATACTTCTAGTCGGAAACCACTCTAGTCTTCCGTCTCCCGGTGCGAGCTATCTATATAGTATCTATCCGAACGTTCACTTCGATAGTCCTCTAAATAGAACCTCGGTTCGGTAGATAAGTATAGGGTATATTTGTGCCATATCGTTTTACAGCATGAGCTCCGGGTAGTGTATCAAGTTCAATGCGCTCTCTATTGGACCGAGACCGTCGATATCCTTTCCCGCGCCTGGTTAGTTCGAAGCTGGCTACCAGCGGCTGAAGTGTGGGTATACAGGCAGCGACGATGATAACGTTGATCTCGTTTCTATATGCTATCAGTGATTTCAAGTGAACAAGCCACAACCGTAAGATAAATCTAACTTACACGGTCTATACTAGTAAGTCAATAGTTGCCCCTATTACTATTAGCTTGTCTACGCCAGAATGGATCTCACGTACTCATAGGTAAGATCGCTGCGGAAGCTTTCGCTCCTAAGCTTGGTCGTTTTAATAGTAGTACAAGCAGCGGCGCTGCGGCCGATTTAGCGAGATTTCGGAAAAGTTTCTATAGACTTATAATATTCTCAAGCCTAAAATAGTGCTTAATCCCATCTTCCTTTTCCTATTCACTTGGAGATCCTTGATAATTATAATAGGCAAAAGGGCCAGGAGTAGATCTACCAAGGTAAAGTAACCTATACTTCTTAGTAGTATTCATTCTAGGCGTTAGAATTAATTTACTGGAAGCACTTAATGCGAAAATCGTTAAAATACTAGGAGAGAAATATTTCGCATATAATGCTGCTGAGGGCGTCTATAAAGCTCTTATAGGTACGTATTGGGTGACTGTAAGTAAGATGTCGACCGTGGCACACAGGAATACGCTATAGATAATGAACTGAAGTAATCGTCGTTTCTAAAGGCCGGCGACTCCGAGGATTTGTAAGATGAGGAACGCCACGGATACCTTCCCGGTAGTAATCGCCATGGCGCAAAAAGGCTGTAAGATCTAGTTGATCTTGATGAGGAGAGCCTGGCGAGCTGTAGATAGATAATATATATGTCTGCAACCTCCTTTGCTCGCGTAGATCGTCCAGATAACGGTATACGTGAGAAGGAGAAACTGATCTATTAGTCTGGGCCAACTACTTACCATTAGAGGTACCACTCACCAGAGTTACCACTCACCAGAGTTACCACAATGAATACATTATCTAACCCCACGTGGCGGACGATCAATGCCCTTGTAAATAGGCGAAGTACCACAACAATCAACGAAATAGAGAACTCAATCCAGGTGAGCACGAGAATCCCTGGTGCTTTGTTCTGATCACCGCCCGTTGGAGCTTGTGCCATCTTTGAGGTACTTGAATTGTTCAGTATAGGGGTAGATAGAGATTTATGCCTACTCTACCTTGATCTTAAGGTCTGCTCCCTAGTCCCTGAGCTCCTTGAGATAGTGTGGTATCTAATCCTCGTGATCGGTGTACTTCCGCAGACGGACGCTAGATCGAAAACGGTCCGATTAAAACCTCGTTCCCTAGTTACGCAACACTACGCTCTAGATTAGTGCTAGTAGCCTAATAGCTATTCCAGATCTTCGCCCTCAATGTGTTGTTTCAGGGTGGATCGATACGGGAGCAAGCTAAGACTACTAAGGTCCTGGAGCTACGGGTACGACTTGGGACTGTAGCGACTAGCGACAGTAGATGAAGGAAGACAGGGGCTCAGAGCGCGACGTTTGGTTAACGTGGTAAATTGGAAACGGCGAAGTTCTGAGTAATAAAGCCTACTATGAAAACTCCCTCAGAAGGGCCCCAGCTAGCTGGTCGCCCTAAAAGTTGACGCTAGCCTATTTAAGTAGTAGCCGCCGCTTCGGCCTTAGCCTTCCTAAAAGTATTCACTATCTGCGCTCTTTCATTATCGT
The DNA here is from genome assembly GCA_013423325.1 of Usnea hakonensis. Lineage (NCBI taxonomy): Eukaryota > Fungi > Ascomycota > Lecanoromycetes > Lecanorales > Parmeliaceae > Usnea > Usnea hakonensis. The sequence goes on from BLJB01000053.1 coordinate 76,260, forward strand.
TTATGCTTTCCTTTGGTCTATATATATTATAATAATCCGCAAGCCAATTATCCCTATTGAATGACGACGCGCTGGTAGCCTGTACGACCTTCGGAGCGCCGATACCAACTTCCACGGGGGCTGGAGAAGTCGTCGATATCGAATTAGCCACCTCCGACTGAGCGCTCTTCTCCTGGCTCTCTGGTGCGGTTACGGGTTTCGAGGTATTTGAGGACGAGTCACCTTGCGGCTTTAAGACTTCTTCTACCTTTATGAAAGGGGCTGGTGTTATAGTCTTGTCTCTCCCCTTTGAATCATTTTGATACTATCTGTTAAAGGCCTCCTCGTACTGCTTGGCTCGCGCCTAGATTATCCTGTCTGCGATACCTTTCTTTCTTATTGGATAAACGCGTTATGCTGTTCTACGCTTCTCCCAAGATCTCGGAGTTAGGTCATCGCCTTCTATGTTCTTCCATTGTATTAATACCTAAGTCTCAGTATACCTCCGACCTTTAGTGTGGTATGTGGGGTTAATTGCTCGTAGTGGATCTTTCTTATCTTGAACTCTAATGGCGACAGCGATAATACCGGTAATATTCTAGTAATTGTAGGCCTAGTCCCTATTACGATTAATCTTTTTTTCGCCGATCCTATATCCTGGCGCGGTGATTTCGGGAAGATTCTTATCGAAGGCCTTAGAAGCGGCCTTAATCCTGAACTTGGGGTAGCTCTTGGGCCCGTATCTATTGATAACCTCTTTCCTACGACTACGGGTTACAGGTTTCTATGCGACTACTTGGCACCCCTCGGTCGGACTTCCTGTTAGTTGCTTGTACTCTATAATTGTTATTATAGGTATTTTAGCTTCTTCGTTATCGGTTAAAGGTAGACTCGGATAGACTATATTGCTATCGTTATTTATATTGTTATCGCCGCTACCTCCCTAACCGAGATTATTACGAGTAGGATCTTCTTCCCCTTTATTGGTGGAATCTTGGGCTTGCGTTATAGAAGATACCTTCCCTACTTTAGGAGTTGGAGGTTGCGATGAATCGCTATCTATTTCTATTAGTATTATGGAATCGAGTCTTTTCTCCTCCGCCTCTAGAGTGTCTTCTTCCTTTTGAATATCGCCGATTTCCTGACTGATAGCCTCGATTTCATTTTTTTTGTCGGGGTTGTTCTGTACCTCTACTCGAAGTGCCTCGAGCGCTTTTTTCTTACCGCCGTTGTCCCTTCTCTTGTTTTGTATATCTGTCTTCTATTACTTTAGGGGCTTGGAGATCCCCCCTGTAGAAGGTATGACGTCCGAATTTGTAGCGATTTCACGATCGTTGAAGGTACGGATAACCGACTTGCTCTCTTTACCTAAAAACTGGGCTTATTTTATATTGCCGATAGATAGGTATACCTGTTTCGGTATAGTCTAGATATGGATATTCACTATATTTCCGTCTATATTACTTTTAGCCTTACCTAGAAAAGGTTTTTTTCCTTTCTCGAGGGGCCATTTGTGGATTTATCAAGTATGATATGGAACACTTTACATCGAAATCGAAGTATCGACGCATCTCCTCCGTCTTAGAGTCCATCTACACCCATCATTTTGAGCAAATTTTGATGATATTCAAGTTTAAATCAAACCTAGGCTATCTATAAGGAGCGCTATCATTGTATTTTCCCCGAGGCAGTAATGCAGCTCGTAGAGTTTAGGCTGATCGCAGCTTTATAGCTGTGTGTTGCGCGCCATGCACACTTATACGTATACTTACATATGCTACGCCATTAATAAGCGCTAACCCTATCTACTCGAACGACTATATCTCTCCTTTTCGTTGAAGCGGATCTGGACGTTCAGTACTAAAAGGTGTATACTCCGACGAAGGCGGTATAGGGTATAGAGACCGCGCTAGGGAACCCGCGTACAGGTTTTTAGCCTTTAATTGTCGGTCTCTACTATTAGCCACAAGCTCTACCTAGCCAGGGATGGACAGAAATAAAGGATATTAATTCCACTTGGCGAGTCGGTAATTACTCCTCTATCCATTATCCTACGTTTCACGCTATAGCTACGCCCATGATCTACGGCTCCTTGTCGCCCGTCTCTCCGACTGGCACTACTAGAGCGCCGGGAGATCTTCACCATTTTACAAGCTCAGGGTTATACGGAAAGAAACGCACTTCCCGCTCCGCCGTGGTAATTATGACTCTGATTTTGGGAGCAGCGTCGGTCATCTTATCATGGTAGTAGTAATGAGATTGGAATAGATTTATAGTGAGTAGTGCCGCAGGGCGGCAGCTAGCGTTTTTACAGGCTTTACGATATAGTATAGGAGATAAAGAATTTTAGTTTTTATAGTAAAGTGGGCTAGTCTAGGAGATGACGGAAATAGTAAAGATAGCGCCTCTAATCCTCTATCAGTAAATCCTACCCCCTTTTAGTTGTATCGGTCCGAAGCCCCGTGAAGTATACCATTCCCGTTCATTCTCTAATGCCTTCTATAACTCATCTCGCTCGACGCGAAGCAGATCTCGTTTAAGTTTGACGTCTGTATAATTAAGCTTCTTCTGCTGCCGCTTCTGATCATTAGGAAGATCGGACTTATCGATAGTTAAGAAGTATAGTGATTGACCGAGTATTATCGTAGTAGAAAGGATGTAGTCCAGTCGCGCATCCGCTTATTAAACGGATATCCTCTACTGCTCGAGACGGACTTATATACTTTAATAGTTTTAGATAGCTCTACCGAGATTAGCTTGTACTTGCTTGAAAGCTTTCTCCAGCTCCCGGTATACGGTATCCCCTCTGCGACGGTGTTCAGCGGTGGCGTTATACTCTTAGCTAAGGTCGAGGTTTTGCTGGCTTAATTTCTCGTATTTCTAATTCAGCTGGTACAAGGCCTAGTGAGACGTATCACGTTGCGCAGTGGTCTCTCGGAGCTGCTGCTTGATAGTCTCAGCCTTTGTATAGCAGAGTGCGCTGGGGGGGCAAGGATTTATGATTTTGTAGCTTGATGTACGCGGTTGCTGGTCGAGTCATTAGCCGGTACCTCGGGGCGGGTTTCTATTAAATCTACCTTCGACACACGTTGGGGTCTATCGCCCATATCTTTATATTTCGACTTTGAATTATAGTATAGAAGCAGATTATTCCACTTCTCTTAGGTGCCTTTAAGACCTTTAATATATCTATTTGAGACAGTTGTGATCATCTAACACTAAGTAAAGTTCTGACGTGATCGACCTCGAGGGCGCTAGACACGACGGTCCCCTAATTCCTAGAAATCTTTCGTCGCCGTAAATGTTAAATTACGTATAGCTGAAACCTTTCGATAGTGCCGCTTCTATTTGGACGGGGAAATTTCGGTATCTAGTATTATTCGACTTGGGCGTGGGCGGGTCGGAGGGTGGGATCCGTTGGTATATTTCAAGATTATTGAAAGGCTCTAACTATAATGATGATGTACTCGTATATCGATCTAGAAGTTTTCCGAAATCTGGAATGTTGGGGATAACAAATTTCCGCCGTCCTGAAGCTGACGACTTGTCTAAGCGGTTTTTCTTCTATGTATCGCCCGTATAGTCCGGTAAGCTAGGAGCCCTTCTTGAACTTTCAATAGCCGGATCAAGACCTTCTCGCCCGATGCTTATGAAAGAATCTTGCGGTTCGAAAAGCTGAAAGTCATTATTGATAGTACCGGACTAGCTCGAGTGCTCGAGGCCATCGCCCGTTCTATTGTTAACGAGCTCCCTACCTGCTATACTTCTAATATTAATATTACTATTACTTACGAAACGAATAGATGCTGTTGTGCCGAGGTCGAGGCCGGTACTCTGATCTATTGATGGACTGAAAGGTAAGGAGATAGAAGCTCTAGAGATTGGTTTCTAATATCTTTCGGAATTGCTTCTATACCCGGAGGCTTTGGGACTAGTAGTCTGGGACTTTGGCTGCTGTCGTGGATTGCGTCTTGATAAACGAACGGCATGGAAATCCGAGGGAGTTTGGCAATCCGTAAGTGGGTAATTCCTTTCCTAGAACTTGATACTTAGTGAATAAACTTATTCTCTACGGGATAGTTCGAACTATTTTATTTTCGTTAGGTGGCTACCCTTACCGGTCTGTGGAAGTATAGGTGAAATACCGCCCCCCTCTGTGGAGTACGATATATAGCTCTATACTAGTCTTTACCGAGAGCTCGTGGGCTTTCTTAAACAAGCTGCGGTGTCTTTTATTGAATATAACTGTTTCTCTCCGGCCTGGCCATAATGCCGGTTTCGTGGAGTTCGAAGCTGCTATGGCTTCTCAAGGTCCAAATGTGCTCCTTCTTCGCGAGCTCCGCGCTGTTTTAAAATGAGTCCAGATACGTGAAACACTAGTGAGGGTGAGGCGTTCTAGGATTTCGGTGCGCCATTTCTGGCATAATAATATTATCCCTACTAGATATCGTTCTCCGCGGATGAAACCTTACCTCCTCTTATTTTATCCTTGCCCAAATAATTAACTATCCTTTGAAACCTACCCTAGCTATAGACGTGACTCGAATCTACGTAGTCGTAGCCGGAAGCCTATTTGTTGTCTTGACTACAATTAACTTCTGTATTCATGTGTGGACATTATTCTAGACGTACAGTGTCTGGATTCTGGGGTATATTATCTACCTATTCTTTCTGCGGCGCTATTGTCTACTTGGACTATAGTCCTATAGAGGTTTCGTCCTTCGTAATGTCTACCTTCTTATCAACGTTTTCTATAGTGCCTACCGAATATACTCGATTATAGAGGCTGGTAAACGCACTAGTATCCTCTCGTTGATCAACCTGATACCTTTGTTCTTCGGACCGTACCTCGACTTCTTAGCTAAACTCTTGGGAATCTCTTTAAACAATTTATATACCGTCTATAGATCTACGGCTATTATATCGGTTTCACTAAGTGCTGCTTACGCGATATTCAGCGTATTCGGCGGGTAGTAGAATATACTCGTATAGCTTCCTCGTCTATACGTACTTATTGTAAGTCTTATCCTCCCTTTACGTTGAGCGATACTTAGAGGAATTAGAGCGTCTCTTCGTTGGGCCTGCTGTTCGTCTCCTTCGCATAGTATATCCGTTGACCGTTCTACGAGCTGTTCTTGCGAGCTTACTAAGCTTGCGCGGCCATCTGTACTTATATGATATAGCGGCATATCACCGACAAACTGGCTTTTCCGGGCTTATATATATACGTTTTATTAGGAATCTTTATCGCGGTCGTCCTCTTCGAAATCTTATGGATACTCTATCGGAACTTCACTTTCTATTACGGCTGTTCTCGAGCCAAGATTGACGTTGTCTATGATACTATTAGGATTAGGATTCAAGTTCGAAGGTCCTAGAATATCTAAGCTGGCCAGTATATTAATATTTGGCTTCCGAGTATTGGCTACCGTGCTCTACTAGAGAGCCATCCGTTTATAATAGTATCCTAGGCGGTAGATACGTCGAGGAAGCCAAAGTTGACCACAGTCCAGCTGCTTATCGAGCCTCGAGATAGGTTCATATATCGGCTACTTCGCTACGCTAGGAGGTCCTTAGAGGCGATAAAGTATTTCGTGCTCTATAGCGGATCGCACGGATCACCTACGTCTATGAAAGAGTATGGAACCGTACTCCTAATAGTGACTAGATTCGGAATCGCTACGATACTACCTCACCTAAAAGAGCTCCTGGAGGGATATGAGAGATGCGAGGTCGTGATACGGAGAATCTATATAGTGTGGTAGCTTAAGGGAGAAGGTCTGCGAGTTGACCGGTAGGAAGACGAATACTAACGGAGTCTTTAGGTAATAAACTTGCCGCAAAGGATCTAATCGATATCGCGCTTACTACTAACGAGTTTAGATAGGTATATATTTCCCAGACATTTATTTATACTGTACTTAGTTTATTAGATACTGAAGATATCTATTTGGTACGAGTAAAAGATGATTGGGCGTTAATTTGAAGGGGAGCACGGGCGTGTCTTTTACCTTGATAGCTACTTTGATCCGCGTGATATCCTTATATATGAAATTCGGGGCGACTATGAGAGGTACTCCGATAGCAAGATGATTATAGGGACGGGAAGGGAGACTGGTGCTATTCTCGTCGTAGGTATAGGTTCTACGCCCGTTGAAAGCACTTCTGCTGACTATAACAGTCTCTACTTAAGCTAGTCTTCGGGACGAGATTCGAACGCTGGTATAGGCCCATATGGACTATAACGTTCGGTTTTTAGAATTGGAGTATCAGCCTTAACGTTGAATATGTTTATATAGTTAGATAATGGTAGGACCTAAGTCGACATTTGAAGGCAGATATTCAAAGACTTGCATCTCGAGTAATTTCTAGGTCCGTGTTCTGCTATGGAAGGAAAGTGTCATGGTACTAGACCTGACTCCCTCTAGTGGGAACCGACCTCGTCACTCCACCAACGCTC
>BLJB01000054.1:0-143516 GCA_013423325.1 Usnea hakonensis
GGTGGGTGGGGGAACAAGTGTGAGTGCCAAGATATTGCATTTTTTTTGAAATCCGGAAAAGCGCCATGGTCCACTGCTTCGAACATCTCCATGCCGTCGCATATCACGACCCGGCAGTACAGCCAGGCTGTGCTCGAGCATGTGCAGGCTGGCAGTTATCCCGAGTCTGAAGAGGTGATCTCGGCAGAATTCCCTCCATCAGCGTTACCGGAAGTACTGAAGCTTATAGAGCAAGCACGAGAAGACGTAAAGGTTAGCATATGCGGCACTGTTGTTGGGAACCGCATCTGGCTGATAGCTGTAATCACAGGTCGGCATCAGAACAGCCAGCAGAGACACCGCCCCGGATATCGATGGCTGGATTTCTCAAGCCAAGCAGCTCCGTGTCGACATACAGAAATCACAGGACATAGCCCGAGAGATCGTGGAACAAGCCCGCCAGGGGCAAATCTTGGATGAGCAAGTCAACGATGCCACCAGTAAAGTACGATTACTCAACGGCGAGCTGGCCTTCAACGAGAGCCTGGGCCAGATATTAGAAAGAGTACAGGCAATACAAAGGACTTTGGACCTGATCCAAGAAACATTACTGGCTAGTAAATTACTGGAAGCCGTGGATTTTCTACGACAGGTGGAAGAGGAACTAGAATCAGTACCTGTGCCTCGAGGTACCCGAGTAGCTGGCGTTCTCGGCACCAAGGTTGCCGATCTACGAAATGATACAGTTAAACAATTGATAAATTGCTGGAAGGCATATGTCCGTGTTGATTCAACCAGATCTTCAATTAAGATCTCGAGCAGTCTTAATGGTAGGTCCCCAGCGGTTTCTACTTCTGATCCTAAGCTCAAGACTTCCCAGACTCTACAACAACAACCGGCATCCAAACGTTGGTAGCTGCCATGACAAAACTTCAAGTCTTTAATAACGTTTTACTTCCATTTTGCAAAGACTTGGAAATGTTCGTTGTAGCACCTCGTTTGCAAGTGGCAGTCAATGGGGAAGTCGCCTCTCTAGCAGTTGACGGCAACGAGATGAGCGTATCAGGGCAATCGTCAGATCTAAGTGCCGAAGCTCTATTCTCGGACCTTGATTCAATAATCGCTTTCTTGCGTACTAGGCTACCCTCGTCCGTCCTTGAACCCTTGGCGCAACATTTGATGCCATATCTGATCTCGAGGCTGGTCTCAACGTGGCTTGCTTCAGCGGTACCAGAAGACCTGGACGGAATGGAAGACTTCGAAGATACGATGTCTCTGGTCCAAAAATTCGGCAAGTCTTTAGACTCATACAACTGGCCCGGCACGCGTGACTTGGTTGAGTGGACCAGGAGCATACCTGATGTGTGGCTTCGAAAGCGTCAAGAGCATTCACTCAATGAGATCCGAAGATCACTCTCCAAGGGGATTGAAGCAACTGAGCAAGTTGAGCGCATTGAGACACAGGTGCTCTCACGGCACGACGAAGTCTTTGCAAGCAATGGTGGTGGCGATGACTGGAACGCTGGATGGTCTGATGACGAGTCTGATTCACCCATCAAAATGCAAGCAGGCCGTGCGAGCCAAGCACTTGAAGGTGAAGATGAAGAGGATGTCAGCGCTTGGGGGCTTGATGATGAGAAAGACAATGGGACTGGCCAAGAGAACCAAGATAATTCTGCTACTGCTGATGACGATGCAGATGCATGGGGATGGGGCGATGAGAACGAGGCAGATGAAAACAAACAGGCTTCACCAACCTCGGAATCGAATCGCAAGAAGAGCCAAAGTAATGGATTAGCTGAGGCGCCTGGACGGGCTGAACGCGAAATAACGCTGAAAGAGACTTATAACATTACGTCGCTACCTAAAGAGATTCTAGAAATGATAATTCAGATTGTCTCGGATGCTGAGAAGCTCGAAACATCTGATCTCGTCAACTCGCCCATCGCGTCTGCTGCTTCAAATCTGCTCTCTCTCCCAGGTCTGGTCTTAGCCATGTATCGCGCCAGTGCCTCAACCAGCTACGCATCCCACACAAGCGGCAGCATGTTTCTCTACAACGACAGCCTGTGGCTAGCCGAGCGTCTCCAACAGCTCTGCGCTAATCATATAACCCGATCCGGAAAGCATATCCAGAGTCGAACGGCGCATAACCTGAACCTTGAAGCTCACGTCCCTGCTCTCGAAAGCTACGGGAAACGCGCCTACGCCAAGGAGATGGAATCCCAGCGCACCATCATCACCGACCTACTCGACGGCGCCCAAGGCTTCACCAACTGCACGGAACATCCGTTCAACCAAGAGTGCGACATCGCCGTAGCTTCGACGGTCGACCGTTTGCGCGGACTGCACAAGCAATGGAAGGACGTACTTTCGCACTCGGCATTACTCCAGAGTCTAGGCTCACTTCTGTCAACCGTCATGAACAAGGTTGTAGTTGACATCGAAGACATGTCCGACATCTCCGAACCCGAATCCCAACAGCTAGCTGCCTACTGTAACCGAATCGCCGCCCTCGAAGACCTCTTCCTACCGATTCCCCAACCGCTCACAGGTCCAACCGCTGCGACTCCTCGCCAGAGCAACGAACAAGACCTCATTCCACTAACAGCGCTTTACGCCCCTCACTGGCGGAAATTCCAGCATCTCGCCAGCATCCTGGAAAGCCCCTTGGTGGACATCAAGCGTTCATGGACGGAAGGGGACCTCGGACTCGATTTCGACACGGAAGAGTTGGTCGATCTGGTTGTGGCTTTGTTCGCAGACACTCCCCATCGGAGGGGCGCGGTGGCGGAGATTCGAGGCCGGAGAGGAGTGCGGTAAACGAGGCTTTGCGAAGGGGACGGTTGTCCTTGGGTTGGAAGTGAGGAAATTTCGTCACACGTTATCATAAGACGCATCGTTTGCCACGGCTCCTACATAGGTACCTACCTAGCTTACCTTAATCACCCATCTTGAAGCATCATATCAAATATCCGTTCCTGCAAAACCTTACTTACCCCCTTTCCCCACAACACATACCACCAACCTCACCTAACCTTACCCCGTCCATGCCCAGCAGCCAGGCAAAGCGAAGACGATAGACAGACAGGATTCGTCGTCAGTCCGTATCCTGCCTGCAGCGTACTTGTTGACCCACGCCTCCCCCCCACTTCAACCAACAAAAAACCCCCTTCTCTTTCTCCATAACCAAAAAAAAAAAAGAGGGAAAAAAAAGCAAAACTCCAACCCAAGCCCAACCCAAGCCCAATCCCTCACAACCCTTCAAAAAATGTTGGGCTTTTTTGATTCAAGTAGCGAGGAGGAGAAGAGAGGAGAGGAGAGGAGAGGAGAGGAGAGGATTCCCGTCTCTGTCATGGATATACGTACGTGCGTACCTCATACATATGATTGATTGATTGGAAACAGAAAAGAAAGAAAGAATAGGTGATAGACAACAGAAAAAGCGGTGATGGGAACGGTGAGCGGGGATATGGAAGAGGGTAAGGTAGGTAGGTAGGTAGGTGGGTATCTTGTATAGATAGATAGATAGATAGGTAAGGTAAGGGACTGAGAAAAAAAAAGGGGTTGGATGATTTGATGGAGTGGGTGATGGATGGATCGTTGTTTTGGGAAGGGGGGGGGGGAGGGGAAACGGGGTTTTTTAAAAGAAGCGAGCGAGAGATGGGGGATGAGGCGGGGAGAATGGAGAATGTGGAAGAGATTTGTTGCGGTGATGGGTTGAGCTCTTTGACTGACACTCCTTCGATGTTCCAAACATGTTTCAATCGTTCATGTGTGATGGTTCTATGTAACATCCAGTGTATTATATTTGCTAGAGGACCGCAAAGTGGCAGAAGATAACACTGTTACCCTCCAACAACGGCCCTTTGGCGGGATCCATCTCCCACTGACGGATCTTTGTGCGCTGCACGAATGTACGGCCTTGTCAAAAGGCATTTCCATATCTTCCGGGTAAATCGACATCAAGCATGATGCATGGTTCAACGCGTCAGAGTCCAGTCTTCGGCCTCTTCGCGGCGTCTCTTATGGCCGCTGCTCTCTTGGCAGCATTCATCCCGTCCCCTTTTCCGACTGGGTTTCGATTCAGGCGAGCTTGGTAATGGGGTGGGGTACGCTGTTTTCCCGGAGCGTAGATGGGGCGAGGCATGCCTCATCAACAAAGCCTTATTGCGCAACTCGTGTGACTTGGGGGTGGTGATGTGGTCTCTGAGTAGCGGCCGGGCTTCAGTCTCGGGCACGTAAGCAATGTATTTTGGGGGCGAATTGGTCGATTGGACGTGCTGTAAGCTATTGTGTAGGAGGCTCCCTAGATCCGTCGTCCCGGTCTCGTCCTTCCCTTGAGAATCTGCCGTATTGTGGGGGGAATCAACGAAAGCCTTCTGACTTGGAGGAAGTTTGCAGCGGCGTATAGTACCGTCGCAATCACAGGAGTCTGGTTCAGGAGTAGTCCTCGTAAAGACTGAGTCATCTGACAGGCGTTCCGTCGATGACTCCAAGAACCTTTCGCTGAGCCTATAAGACTCTTCACTAGGGGGCAATGGCGTCCAGGTTTCTTCATGAAGCCGGCTCAAGAACCTTGGGGGTGACATGGTCTCCCTCAGCCATTGTAGCCTTCCATCCAAGTCTCGCAGCGTATGCTCCAACTCGACCTTCTGCCTTTCTTCGTAATTTTTACGATCGTCCAGTAGAAAGATTCCGCCTTCATCAGTGTAATAAAAAGGGGAGGCGGGAGGAGTCCAGCTCCTGCACGAATTCTTCGGGCCTCCACACAAGTCGGGGCACTCCTCACCCATAAAAGAGGATGCAGAGTTCAAGCCATCTTCCGAATACTCGCTGTCGGTATCGAATATGGGTGGTGATGTGGGTCCTAGAGGCGTGATGGCGAGTGCTCGAGGGGACACATGGATTCTCTCTTGAGTCAATGCCATCATGGTGACCTCTTCAACGCTGTCAAGCACCACTAAATCGTCTGATTCTGGGGGATAAATAGCTCCGATGGTTTCAGACATCTTATTGGGAAGTGTAAAGACCTGGGATGGATGACGGTGTTCGTAAAGACCGCTAGTAAATGAATTATCGTACATTTCGTGATGGGCCACTGGCGACGGGTGCTACGGCCTATCATTTAACAAGGCTTCCGTATGAGGTTGGCGTGAACGAGAGCCTAAGCTTCAGGAGGCTGTCATTCGGGAAGGTGAAAGAGAAATGGGTAAGAAGGGAAGAAGAGACAAGAATTAAATTGAAAAATGGTGAGAAAAGGACAGTATTGATAAAAAGATGAAGAGAAGGGAAGCAAGTGAGAGTCGGGGTGAGAAAAGGAAGTAAGAAATTCAGGAGTGGCATTGTCAGGTCTGTTTTTGGTTTGGCTTTCACCTTTGGTCCGTTGAAAATACATGCTTAATTGAGCTGACGAAACGGGGCTGTGTTGAAGTTGTAAAACATGACATGCTCCGTAGAAAGTAGGAAAAGGCTATCAAAGGCTAGCAAAATGTTTCGAATGAGCAGTAGTGAAGAAAAGCAAAGCAAAGCATTGGCCTGACTCTCGCATCTAACAGGCTGGGCTATCACTATGTATGCCGGTTGCAAGGAAGGGAGGGTAGCGACTATTTGCGAAGATGAAGCTTTTGTCAGGATACTAATTAAAGTACTCCGTAGAGAAGAAAGATTGAATAATGATTGAGGACGATGAGCTCTTCTAGGTATATGGCGGTACGGTCAAAAAGTTAGAAAAAAGAAGATGTAATTTCGACGTGCAGAAAATGCATTGACGCAGGCTGCAGCTTGCAGGTTGCAGCTTGCAGGCGCATGGAGCGATCAGCCGGGAAAAAACACATGCCACATGATGGCAATGATCAGCGAGAGCATCATTCTCCCTTGTCTCGTGCAGCCATCGTGCATCATGTGCGATAGATACGATACGCATACTTGTCACTTTTATATCCATGGATAGCGAGGGTGAGTGGTGGATGATTAAAAGTAAAAAAAAAATATGTATTGGATATAAAAGTTTCCTACTCTTCTATTGAATTGGTTTTTTAATTACTTACCTTATTATTATTCTTTGATCCGACCTCGTCTCAGGTATACCGTACCTTACCGCACTATACTGAATTTAATCTAGCTCCATCACGGCGGTACTACAACATACTTAAGGTAAAGTACTAAAGTAAACCCCCACACTCTTGCATCTAAATAATGTAAAAAAAGACTAGACTAAAACACATCCTTTAGCTTTAGCCGTCGCCCGACTATCCCCTAATTCCTACCTTACCCTCATCTCATAAATTGCTTCCCCTTACTCCATACACTTATTATTATATACATTGTGGCAATGGTCAAAAGGCTCAAGAAGATTGCAATAATAATAACAACAATAATATTAAAGCAATAGCAGCAGTGCAATTTCCATCTCACGTTTGAGCTAAATGATGCATGTATTAGATCCCATCACATCCCTACCACCCAAGCTCCAAATCCCTGTCGCCTAAAGCTACACTCCATAGCATAGCACACCAGCCAATACAAGCAAGCATGCAAAAATATAAATTCTGCTCATCAATACGCCCAATCCCTAGTCCATACCCTTCCCTCATGGCCGTATTGCTCATTGTTTGCTTTATCATGAAACCATCATCCAGCTCTTGAATCATCATCCCACGTCTCCATTCCCGTCTCGCGGTAGCCCATTGCGCCTCTCACTTCCCAGCACCTTTAGTCCAATTCTGCCACATGCCGCCGAGGAAGCCGGGTGCTTTGTTCTGCTCCGCGAAACTCGCCCTACGTGCGGCAGCCGAAGCATCCTGCGAGCGACGCTTTTGTTCGTGGAGGCCGGCGAACTTGCTCACGGAAGACTGCGGTTGGTACGGATGTCAGCGTTTTTACCATTTCTAGTATCTTGAAGTCGTTCAAGGAATGTTACAAGCAATCAGGAGCGTAGAAGAACCGTGCGGCCAGTGGACGTCCGGATGGAGAAAAGCGTCCTGATATCTAAGGATGGAGGAAGACAAACGGGGAGCGGGGACGAAAGAGAGGATGGGAAAACAAGTTCGATGACTTACGCGTCGACGCTCAGCAGTGCTACCATCGGTAGCGGAACTCCCAACATCCTCGCTCTTCCGCTTTGTAAATGCGCCAACGCTGCTACCGACGTTGTTGCTGAAGAGTCCTTTGTTCCCGGCGTTGGACATGGCTGCTCAGAATTTGGGTATATGTTATGTGTTTCAGATAGGGATATGGAGTTGATATGGGCGGAGAGATGTAGGGTGGTGAGTGTTTCAAGGGTTTGAGTTCTGAATGTGAGGTAGGTAAAATTGACTGAGGTGGATGGAAGAGGCAGACAAGGAAGGACCGGATGGGCACAAACTTGATTGTCGGGCTGGGACTGCTATTTCTACTGCTTGAATATTCTGCTCGCATTCAGGAATGTAAAGGGTAGATAGTCTGAGTTATCTGTTTGCCCTTGAATCTTGCGAGGTTGATGTTTATCTAAGGTATTCAGATTCTCAAGGTACCCCGGTGAGGTCATGATAGCGCGTAGAGATCTCGAACCAGCAGCCAATAAGGTACCTTATCTCATACCTAGGTACCCCTAGGAGCGACCCCACCTCCCCCTTCCCCCCCACCGTCGGAAAGAATTCAGCCCTAAAAGCTACCCCGCAATCAATCACCTTGACCTACTTAGCCGGATCACACGGGTCGATCGAAAATCAAAAGACTAGGAGTAGGTACTTTACTTTAGTACTTCACCACTTGAGCTAAGGTAGATACTGTATTTCTACTCTATTCATTATTAAGAAGCAGAGCCAGAAAAAAGAAAAAAAAGCAAGTTTCATCACATCATACTTTACTTTCCTACTCTTTAATAGCCCCGTCACCATTTCCACCTTTGCTGTCCGATTCACGATTTCGCAATCTTGCATACAAGATCTTGCCCATCCACCGAATCTCCTTCCTTCACATGGAGCTCTGCAATCTTCCCCGAATGTGGAGCACTGATGACCATTTCCTACCACTCGTGTTAGCCAGTACATTCTTTGAATGCCACCATCGACAACGACAGAGGCAGCAGCATACCATCTTCATAGCACTCAACACAGCCACCGGATCTCCCTTCTTCACTTCACCTCCGTCATGTACCCTGACTTCAACCACCACACCAGACATGGGTGCCCCAACTTGGCTGCTATCGTTGCTGTCCGCCTTCGGCCTGCTGAGATTTTCTACCCCAGCCTTCTTGTCATCAACAGTCACCTGTCGCGTCTCCCCGTTCATCTCGTAGAAGACCTCACGCTGGCCGGTCTGCTCCGACAGTGGGCCGATGGCCAGCAGCTTCAGGATGAGTACCTTGCCCTTCTCCAGCTCCACGTGGAACTCTTCGCCCACCTCGGGCTTGCTGAGGAAAAAACGAGTGGGCAATACGCTCAAATCACCGTACTTACTGGTAAACTTCCTGTAGTCTTCAAACACCTTGGGATACATGGCGTAGCTTGCAACGTCACACTCAGAAGCGCTTCCGAACTTGGTGTTGATATCCTTCTTGATTTTGACAAGGTCCATCGGTTCAAGTGTCAGTCCAGGCCGCTTATTCAACTTCTGTCGCCCACGGAGGGCGTCGGACCGCAGAGGTTCCGGAAAGCCACCATAGGGCTGACCCATCAATCCTTCGAAAAATTCCAGTACCGACCCAGGAAAGTCGAGCTCTTTAGCCTTCTTCTTAACGTCTTCTTCGCCTAGCTTATTGGACACCATGAATTGAGCCAGGTCACCAACGACCTTCGAAGTCGGCGTCACCTTGACAATATCGCCGAGAAGATCATTCGCTTGTTCATAAGCCTTCTTCGTCTCAGCCCACTGCGCACCCAGGCCTAGTTGGGAGGCTTGGAAAATCAAATTGGTTAGCTGACCGCCTGGTATCTCATGTTCATAGACTTCGGGGTCGGGTCCCGTGAGACCGGCTTCGAAAGGTGAGTAAAGCAAACGAAGTTGGGCCCAGTAGGTATCTATCGCTCGGACATGATGGCCGTTTAGTCCTGGCTCCAATCCAGTCCCCTCAAGAGATGCGAGTAGAGCACCAACACTAGGCTGAGAAGTCATACCCGACATGCTGTCCGTAGCTGTGTCCACGGCGTCTGCACCAGCATTTGCGCAGGCAACATACGTTGCTACTCCGGTACCTGCCGAGTCATGTGTGTGAACATGGATTGGAATATCGGGATATTTCTTCCTGATCGATCCAATAAGAAGCGTCGCGGCTTTTGGCTTCAGAACACCCGCCATGTCCTTGATACCGATGATATGGGTGCCAATCTTTACTATCTTCTCGATCAACTCCATGTAGTACTCCAAGTTGTACTTCTTATGAGGGTTAAGCATGTCGCCGCTGTAGCAGACGGTGGCCTCCACCACACCTCCAGCCTTCTGAACGGCCTTGATGCCTACCTCTAATTGATCAATGTCGTTGAGAGCATCGAAGATGCGGAAAATGTCGACACCGTATCTCTTCGCCTGCTCGCAGAAATGATAGATTGCATTGTCTGGTAGCGACGAGTAGGCGACTCCGTTAGCGCCTCGTAGCAGCATCTGGAAGGGAATGTTGGGGATAGCTCTCCTCATCTTTCGTAGTCGGTCCCAAGGGTCTTCGTAGAGGAAGCGCATGGCCACGTCAAACGTAGCTCCACCCCAACATTCCAGACTGAATGCATTGCTATAAGCGTGACTTGTCTGTCTTGAAATATTCAATAGATCCACTGTGCGTACCCTAGTAGCAAGCAATGACTGATGAGCATCACGCCATGTTGTATCCATGAGAAGGCATCCTTTGTTCTCCCGCACTGCTTTCGCATATGCAGCGGGACCTTCTTTGTCGATGATGTATTTCCAACCTTTGGTGCAAGATACAGACGTATCGACAAGCTTCCCATCATCATCGTAGAGCTCGGGCATGATGATATCACCCTTGAGTTTAGGTTCGCCGATTTGGCCTTTGATGCTACTGCCATTGACGGCCACATCTCCCAGATAGCTTAAAAGCTTCTGCGCTCTGTTTTGACTTCCGACAAGCTTGAACAGCTCCGGTGTGTCGTCGATGAAGGTCGTCCAACAAGTACCGTCGATGAACGTCGGGTGGGTAAGTAGCGATCCGAGAAACGGGATATTGGTTTTTACTCCACGGATTCGAAATTCAACTAGAGCTCGAAGCATCTTTCTTCGTACAATTTCGTAGGTCGAGGCAAGGCAAGTGCACTTGACTAACATGGAATCATAATGAGGGGTGATAATTGCGCCAGCAAATCCATTACCACCGTCTAAACGCACGCCATTGCCGCCAGCAGATCGGTAGACCTCGATTTTACCAGTATCTGGAGAGAAGCCATTGGCAGGATCCTCTGTAGTGATTCGGCACTGGATAGCGAACCCACGAATGGAGATGCGATCCTGCGTCAAGCCCAGCTGTTCTAGTGATGCACCTGCAGCTATCTGAATTTGTGCTGCCACAATATCAATCCCCGTGATCTCTTCTGTAATGGTATGCTCGACTTGAATACGCGGGTTAATTTCGATGAAGTAATGTCTGTTTTGCGGGTCTACGAGGAATTCTGCAGTGCCTGCATTGCGGTAGTTGACTGACTTGGCCAGTTTGACAGCGTCCGACAGAATTTTGTCTCGGACGTCGGCAGGCAGATCCTTTGCTGGAGCCAGCTCTACGACTTTTTGGTGCCGCCTCTGGACACTGCAGTCTCTCTCGAACAAGTGCACAACGTTTCCTGTATTGTCTCCAAGGAGCTGCACCTCTATGTGCTTCGGTTTGTCTAGAAATCGTTCCACGAAGACCGTTCCATTCCCGAAAGCAGACTTTGCCTCGGAAGTAGCCCGCTCGAAGGAGTCTTTCAAGGAAGCCTGCTCTCGAACGACTCTCATACCTCGGCCTCCACCTCCGAAAGCAGCCTTGATGATGATGGGGAATCCGTATTCGTCTGTAAAGGCTTTGACGTCCTCAAACTTTTCGACAGGGCCTTCAGTTCCCGGTACAACGGGTACATTACATTTCATGGCGAGTGTGCGGGCAGAGACTTTGTCCCCCAGAGAGTCGATGGTCTCAGCTGTGGGTCCAACAAAGATCAAACCAGCCGCCTCGACCGCCCTGGCAAACCCGGCGTTCTCAGAGAGAAACCCGTAGCCAGGATGAATCAAATTGACCCCGTGAAGCTTTGCAATCTTAATGATTTCGTGGCCTGCCAAGTACGCACCAACAGGAGTGTATTGCCCTCGTTTCCCAATTACGTACGCTTCATCGGCCTTTTGTCTATGCATGCTGAGACGGTCCTCATAGCTGTATACCGCTACCGTCTGTAGCGAGAGCTCGTGAGCCGTTCGGAATATTCTTATAGGTATTTCACCTCTATTGGCGACTACACCATCCTTTTACGTTAGCAAAGAAAGCATTCAATGGTGCCGAATTATCAACGTAAACTGTAGAGATTCCCAACGCACCCAAAATCTTCTTCAATTCCATGATTGTGGAATTTGCTCGCAGTCTCTGGTGCACGGTATGATCTTTGCCCGAGTGGCCGGCATCGAAGACTTCGGCATACTGATCGCCATCGTTGTGCGCCATGATTGAGGGAACTGTTGAGCCCCCGCTGCAGAGGATTAGGGCTGAAAGACTGTAGGTGGGCCAATTGAACAGGTGGAAGAGTGGAGAAAACAGGAGAAGCTGTAGGAGAGTCAGAAGAAAGCAATGTGGTCACGAAGATGATTACTCAAGTAGGCGGTGAAAGGGAGATTCAGTTGAAGGACTGGAGGTTGATTGTCGGATGGGCGGAGGGAATGCAAATACGCCGAGAAGGGTTTTGGCCGAGCACCGATAAGGAATACAATAAAACTGTAACGTCATGTACGAAAACTCCGGAGCTCCTTGAGGTAATTTATTTGCAAAGTACTCTTGTAAAGGACAGGATAACATGCATTTCAATTAACATACTTTAGCTTTACGTACACAAGGTAGTTCTACACATTGATACTTGTTATTCCGCATGGGCTTTTTTCGAGCCGTGGTAGCTAGGCCGTGTAAAAGTGTGTGGATCTCGCTAAACTTCTCGAACCAAGGTAACGTTTGAGGAAAAGCCAACGGTAAGGAGTACACGTAATGCTTTTTTTTTTTTGGCAAAGGCAGGAAGGAGTTCTATGGATTTCCTCGGCTCAAAAATTATTCTTATTATCAAGTACACGTTGGAAGCTTGCTAAAAATTCTGGAACGCTTGCACAGAAGTGTCCGAGATGGACCATCTCGCCTCCAGCGAATGTTCACTAATCGCTTTGTATGTTCATATCAAAAATACCACAATCGAGTGGTGACCCAACTCTTTGTTGAGAATCGCTCGGCAGCTTTCGTCAGATGGATCCCGGAAGCCGGAGAGATCTAGAAGGCTCTATAGCCAGTAGGTTGCGGAGTTATGCCGTTGGTCTGAGAGTAAGATCCAGACATGCTACCGCCTTGCGTCAGCATTAGTCTCGATCCCCCCAGGATGGGTGTACTGTCTTCTTCTTTCTGC
This sequence comes from Usnea hakonensis, assembly GCA_013423325.1. Lineage (NCBI taxonomy): Eukaryota > Fungi > Ascomycota > Lecanoromycetes > Lecanorales > Parmeliaceae > Usnea > Usnea hakonensis. The sequence continues at coordinate 12,534 of BLJB01000054.1, forward strand.
TCTTTGGCTTCACGAGCCTTGCGTTCTTCGTTGTCCCGCTTGAGTCCTTCAATCGTTGATGCCTGTTGGCTCATGTAATTAATCATAAAAGGCATGCTGAAGTCTGTGAGACCATGTCGCCAGGACAGCTCCATGACGACGGGGAGGCGAATAAGATCGTAACAAGCGTAGAGCATGCCGACGTAGCATTCTCGACTGCCAATATCGACAAACTAAAGGGCATGAGTAGGGACTTCTTAAAAGTGTTTTGGTGTTGGACAATACTTACGTAACGAAGCAAGTCTTCCACGACATCGGTCTTGCTAGAGAGCGCCGCCGTCTCAATGGCATCCTTGTACAATTTATCCTGCTTGGACAGTCCTATCGATTTCTCCCATCTCTTGTTCTTGCGATAGATGTTCGCAGCGATTTGCCGGAAGAAGACTAGTTCGTGCTTCTCAAGTCGAGCTGCAAGATCTGCCCAATCGTAATTATCATAATTCTCGACCGAATCACGCAACGTCTTGTAATCCTCTTCTTCGATAAGGAGGTCGTTGATGGCATCATTAACAGTCCTCTTGTTCTGGCTCTGAACACTAAGCAGGAATGGCTTGATGAGAGGGAGGTCATCGGTCTTATTGAACATCTTCACAACCCGATTGACTTCAATACGAGGAGTGAGGGCCTGGAGTAGGTCCGTGAGTAACGTGGGCTGTTGTTCACGGTAATAATTTAGAGCGCGATAATAAATCTCCAAATTCGCGACTTTGGCGATAATGTCTTTGAAGGAATGATGTTCCCAGGCATCAGAAGAGCGTTCTATCATCGCTAGAGCAGCGTTGTCCCATTCATCGTCGTGACAATAGAGGAAGATCAATTCAGGCCACAGGTGTGCTTCCTCACAAGCACGGATCATTCCAGGCATGTTGATACGGGCCCAGAACAACTTGAGGTGCTCCATCACCCGGTCAGGATGATACTTGGACAGCACAACGCCAAGGCTTGTGAACATGGCCTTATGCGCACGCTCGAGACCCAGCCCGGCCTCGAGCAGCGAGATGAGCTCATCAAAATAGCCGTTGCGCTCGTATTGTTTTATAAGATTTGGGAGCTCTTCAGCGTGGACAATCAGGTTGAGACCACAGATCTGAGCGAGGCGGAATTCTTTCTTTGCAACGCAGGCTTCGTTGACCTGCTTCCAGACCTTGACGCTATTTGCCTTCCGCGCGCACTCGACGGCTGCCTGGTAATCCTCGAGATGCACAAGTGTTGTGGCAAGTTTGGCCCAATTTGAGATACTAGTGAAGAAGATCTTCGCCGCTTGATGGTAGCCTTCTTCGTAAGCCTTGTCACCGGAAGCTTCAATATCAGCAACGTTAGAAGAGTGTAAGAAGTCTTCGAGCTCGCTAAGTTGGTCAAGTCGAGCGTAGCTGAAAGCAAGCGCGGTGTCGATTGCCGGCTCTCGCTGAGTCTTCCGTGCCATGCGGAGATACTTGACCAATTCCTCGTCTTTCCCAGCATGAGTAGCGATGTCGATCACTTCTCTATGATTGCTTGGGTCTTCTGCCCGTATGTAGGACTCGATCGCATCCCCAATACGGAGACCGTCCAGTTGAGCCTTGGCAACCTTGCTCCAGACTTCCGGAATTTCAACACGCTCGGCATATTCTTGGGCACGATCAATGCTGACAATATGCTCAACCAGCACAGTTGTAGCTGCTGCATGGTTCTCTTCCTTTTTATAGATCTCGAAAGCCTCCTCTAGCAAGCCTACCGATATGCACATATTGGCAATTTCTTCTGCATTGTAAGCAGAGAGACGATGAATGTACTCCATCAGACGGCCCTTGTCAGCTTTGGCGGCTGTGAGCATGAGCAAATTCTGAAGGCTGCCATTGTCGCTGAATGGAGACGGTTCGAGAATTATTTTCTCGAGAAGCTCAATAAGCTCGGCAGGTAAATCGGCATCTAGGAATGCTTTGACTGCTACAGAAACTTTCTCGGGTTCAGTAGACTCAGGTACAGCGGTCGAGATGACCTGATCTACCAATGAACGTCGGTGGATATTGTTCCCGTTTAGAACGAAAGCCCAGATCTCGGGGTCAGCTCGCTCGAGGAGATACCTAGCTTGTGCCTTGTACATTGAGTTGTCGTTGGTGATGTTGATGAGCTCAAGATCGTTCTGACCTTTCCGATATGCAATGTATGCAAGGTTGGGATCTCGCTTTTCACAGTATTTACCAACGATTACTGGATCGTACATGTCGTTTTCTTTGAGAAACTTCTCAGGATTGTTGTTGCTGTCGATGTAGATCTTGGCTAGTGCGTTGTATACAGCTTGTTGTTGGTTTCCGGTGGCAAGGGTGGCTTCGAGAAAAGGTAGAAGTAGCTTGAGACGATTCCGTGATTCAACTTCAGAAACAAGGTCATTGATAGGAATCGAGGCAGGATCAACGGATTGGAGAAGATTTTTGATGATTGGTTCATCGCAATCAACATCAAGAAGTCCGCCGATTACGAATGGTGTTCTTGCTGGGTTGACACGCTGAACGTAAACCTCGATCGACTTGAACTGCTGGTTCTGATAGAGATACAGAACCAAGTCGTGTATGAAGTTAAAACGGTCGCAGACGATGATCAGGGGGAGCTGCTCCGTCAATCTGGCTTCTTTCAGGAAATTCTTAACCTTTTCTGGGTTGTAGAAGTTGTTGTCTCGGCAAATTCGCTCGACCTCTGTAGTCTGCTTCATTGCAGTTGCAGCCTCAATGTACTTGAAAACAACCTCCGGATCTTCGCTCAAGTTCACGATGCTACCGAGATAGTAATACAGGCCCTCAGCTGTTCGATACTTCTCGAATAGGTCGATGAGACGGGGTGGTCCCAACGATTCAGAGTATTTGGTCGCGATTTGGTAGACGGCATGTAGATTTTGACGAATGTTGGTCTTGAGCATCTCATTCAAGCAGTCCAAAGATTGGTCGACGGACAATCGTCCAAAAAATTCAACCAGCCACCCTTCCGGATTGTTGAGTTTGTCGGTACGAACGATGGTCCTCTTAATTACCACTGCATCTTCCGTGTTCTCTAAGACTCGCTGATAGAGCTGAGCATTCTCACAAAGTTGGGCAATCCGAGCCTTGTCGTAGTAGGAAAACATCTGATTACCAAGTATAGCGTCGGCGACTTGGGGCGCATTGATAAGATTCATTTCCAACAAGCGTGTCTGCAGATGACCCTGCTCGGGTTGGTTGTCTTTGAGTGCATCAAGAAGAAAAGCTGTAGCTGGCTGGACCATGTTTTGAGACTGGAAGACATCAACAACTCGCTCGATATCTACTAATGGTCCACTCTCGTCATTGGCAAGAGCGATGGCAAACTCGGCACCCTTGTCAGGATTCGTCTGTACGATGTTTCGGATCAGCATAGCGAAATCCGGTTGGTATCCGGTTTGTTTGACAAAGGGAAGGATCTGGTCAATTTGCCCCGTCATTGCGAGTGCTGCAACAACTTTGTGTGGAACGTTAGCCCTCGAGTAGATCTGCAAGGCAAGCGCAGGATCATATAGCTGAGCAGCATCTCCTAACTCTTCCGAGCACTCCAATTTGTTTTCACCCATCCACTTCTCCACCAAGTGTTTTCGATTCTGTTGGAGCACGAGACGGCCGAGTTCAAGACTCTCTGCTCTATTAAGGGGCCCCTTGTCCAGTAGAGTACCAAAGTACTGTAGATGGGGAGTCAATCCACCCCCTTGTGAAGGCAAGCCTTGGAACCTCGCAGTCGTTTGGGGCGTTCTCAAAAATCCCCGAGGAGAATTTGCAGCAATTTTTGCGGCATCCGTATACTGACCGGAAGCCATGAGGTTCTCAAATTGTTGAGCGTACAGATTATCGGCTCCCGGGAGTCCAGCTCGTGAAGCAAGCTTAAGAGCGAGGGCGGCGTTTGCAGGATTCTGTAAGAGATATGGAATGATGGTGCTCTCGTCTACGCTGACTGAGAGCACTTGACCCTTGCGATTGACTCCGACGATGCCAGAAGAGTCAGAATCTGGGGCGGTCGTGAAAATTGTCTCGCTTGAGATACGATTCATGAAGATGCAAGCGGCGGTTTCCAAGTCGTACAGATGTATGAAGCCATATTTCGTCACCATATAGATGACGCTGTATTTCTGAGACACCTGTAGAGCCACGGGGAAATCATTGCCCGCCTCGGGAGGGAAGTATACGTCGACAGCCTTCTTCGCGAAAGGAGGATTTGCCGATTGATGGTCGATCTCCACCACGTGTAGCTTCGCTGACGCCGCAAGTCGGACAGCGAAAGTGAAGACTCTTGTGTCTGCGGGGGCTCCTTCTAAACGAATTGTCCCGAACGCCGCGGCATGAGCCTCAATAGCTTGGCTGATACCACGCTCTTTTGAGTATAACTGCATCTGGCCAACAACACGACCCAGCTGTTGGGTGATTCCTACAACAGCCATCCATTTGTCGTCCTCGTTCACACGGTAGTTTATGATTTGACAGCCCTGGAACTGGATGTCAGCGACGCCCATTATTAAACAGAATAGCACTCACAGAAAGATTTGCGTTCCGGTCAAATACTTTCTGCGGGGCAGAAGATGGTTGTTCGAATACGTTCCAATGATACACGGAGTTCTCAGTTACCAGCCCTAAGCTATCTGGGCTAAACCATTTCCAGTATATCACGTCTTCCAACATTGTATTAGAATTGACTTTAATCTTCTGTCCAAGATCGAATATCTGTAGGGTTCGTTGCTGGGCTTTGAGGGCAATGACCTGCTTGTGCCAATGCATAATGGCGCTGTCGGCCTTGATGGGCCTCTTGATGACTTCATTGTTATTTTTGAGGTTGACTATGATGACCTCGGGGTTGGCGCCTTCAGGAATGGCCTGACGGACACAAATGTAATGGTCGGACTCTAGTGTCTACTTGGACTTAGTCTATGAATCGCAGCTTTCGGTATTTTGAGACTCACACATGAATTGAAGCCTATGGATTTTGGCTTTCTTAACGTCAGTGTGACCTTGCGGAGAGTGGACTATAGCTTCGATGGACGTACGTCAATCTCCGTATGCGTCAACTGTACGGAATACGCCGTTAGCTGGTATTCCAACATAAACAAGAGGGTATAGCTGATCATGAATCTCACCTGAAGAAGCTCAGTGAAGCGAATAGGCAGGGCGTTGGCCGCCATGATTGATGTGTTGTCCGGTACTCACCCCCCAACTCCGCGCTTGCCGGTAACTGAGGATATAGGAAAAAGGCTTTGTTATGCTCCAAATGAATGACTAGATATTGAAGAGCACGCTCAATATGAGGGTGACGAAAAGGACGGGGAAGAAATTAGACGTGGTAATGTTGTTGACTGACGGTTGTCGGAAAGCTCCTTAAATCTTTAGCGGCCATATGCCAAGCTTTCTAAGGCTGTGACAGTGGGTAAATCTTCTCTGGTCCTTAAACACTTATAGTCACCTAACAGATCACGTGTGAGTCTGTAATCTCCCCCAATTAGCCTCCGTCACCAGCTTAAAGTCGGGTACCCATTGTCGAATGCCCGGTAACCGCGCAGTCCTCCACTCACTGAAACTTACTAAGTAGATTGCTCCCGTTATATAACCATTTGCCTCAGTCCCTCAGGCGTGCTTTGGTACCACCGGGTGGTGATAGGGGTAGGTGGCGCAGTTGCTTACTCACCACCTGGAGGTTAGCACCAGTTTAGAGAGCGTACCTAGTCAGCAACTAGCCACATCTAAACCCGATCAGGTAAGAAACGGCTTGGTAGGTCTGAAGGACTGAGGCAATATCACGTTAAGAGGTAATTGACCCACAAGCATAGTAGCATCGTCATAGTGGCTTAGGCTCTGAGACTCCTTCATATACGAGAGAGCACTCTGATTTCTGCACCAATACGGGCTACAATTTCTAGTCTTACAATCTGCCTTGAGTGCATCACTTGAAGTTTGGAGAACTATTTAAAAGCGTATCGGGTCATTGAGATCTAAGTTATCATTCAAAAACAAGTTTCTCTCACGTATAGTGTGTAGTCTCCCACTTCGGCATCACGATCAGTAGACAACAATCCGGTAGGATCTCATCTTTCAACAACATCCAAGCAAGGAGTAAGACAGACAATAGTCAGGTACGGAATAGACAACAAGGAGGTAAAAAGAAATCTTGGCCTTTCTAACAGACTCACTTGGTCCAGTTAACCGTACACTAGGCAGGCCTGTACGACATCGATATAATACCCTTGTAATTACCACTAGCAGTAACAAAAATCGAAATCAAAACTAATTACCTACTTATTTTGAAATCGAGCAATTCTTTTTTCTTTCCACATGAACAACGCAAAAAAAAGAACATTCTTAATAAAAGCATTCCGATGAGACGGCTGCATAAGCGACCTCCATGAAATCAGGAAATCGTCAAGTAGAATGGAGAACGAAAACACAAGAGCTGGTCTTGGGTGCGGCGCTCTTTTCCCGCACTTTGGGGAGGGCCGCAATGACTGGCTGCACATTTCACGCATGCTCACTCATTCTTGTCTACTTCCAGTCGTGGCTGTAATTGAAGATTTCACGGTATTGAGCTCTTCGATGTAAAGCACTATGTAGAGACATCCAGTCTCGGACGAGAAGTGGGAGCACACGCCAATCTCCTGCCAATGTTCCCGAAACAAACACTGCTGCAGAAGAGGACGCTCGCAATCCAAATTCCGACGCCAATGCTCTCATTACTGATAAGACCGTCATACCCTCCACTGACATAAGACACGTTCATTGCACCTGCTCGTGGTGATGGAGCCGCTGGGGAGGGTACTATCTCAGGGTTGACCCCAAAAGCAATGGCTGTCCCTGCAAGGCCGACAAGCATTGAGAGAAGAAAGCCAGATTTCGAGCGGTCGACTAGGTACCAGAGCACTGGGTTGACCAGTGCTAGGGTGAGGGATACCTGCGATGTCGACTGCCAGGGGAGCCTACGCTGTATCATCTGTCAACTTCCCGCTACGCATCCGGAGTTTGAATTCTATGGCTTACAATCGCAAAGGCAATGCCAATGAAAGCCCCTACGCTCCGAACAACAGGATTCCAGTCTGCTCCCAAGCCACTCCCGGATCTTGACGCAGGTGTCGGACTTCGACCCTCTCTGGTATTGACAGGCTTTGAGTCCTGGTTTTTCAAAGCGAAGACCTTCTTGTCCACTTCCGAAACTCCTTCCCAGAGTACATCAATCCACGGCAGCAGTCCCCCAAGGAGAACGCCAACACCGCCCCATGCCAACAAGTATCTCCACGACGACTGTTCAACACCTTCTAGCTGTACAGGTGCCATTTGCTGACGGTCGTGTAGATGTGAAACTATGACTCCGTATGCCACGCCGAAAGAGAAAAGCAGGATTGCTCGTAGCCCTAGAGGTAGGACGTATTCCAGAAAACTCCGTTGAGATTGGTGAGAATGTGATTCTCTTTGCTGCGGACGCTCATAGGCACCAATGACCGGTGGTCTGTTTTCGTCGATACTATGCCGAGGTGTTGCGGGTTGATCACGAGTGGCGTCGAAACGGGAGACGGAAGGTGTGTAAATGCCGAAGAGAGTGGAGGAAGTGAGGTTGAGGATGGAGCGATTTCTATTGTTAGAGGCATCCCCCTCCAGCATTGAATCGGCGTCAATCCGGGAAGAATCACTGTGCCGGGAAAAATCTCGAGAGGGCGTCGTTGGAGAGGAAGGAGAGGAGTTGGTGGAGGTAGGAGTGAGGTCATAGGGCCGTCGGGGCTGGGGATGGAGTAAATGTGAGAAGTCTTCTGTCATGGGTGATGAATCGCTTGTTTCCGTCCAGATCCTTCTGATTTTGCTTCTTTTCACTGCCTCGTCAGGCTCCCACATTCGCCCGAGACAGCTGTACTGAATTACTTATTTGTGCATGATCCTTCTTTGACCAGCTCATGTACATATTCCGTAATCTTGGTGAGAAAAAGAGGATATATGAAATGCAACTTGAAAGGTTTTTGAATGAATAGGAGAAAGTGGGGTATGTGGCAGGAGAAGAAGGTAACACGCTGCATCACGAGAGTGAATATTCGATGGTTCGCTGCAACCTCGGACCGAATGCGAGCTTGGGGCCCGTGCGTTACTCTTCTGACGTACTGTTTTACTGTACTTACCTAAGCTAGGTACTTACTTTAGGTACGTTTGGCTTTGCGCTAAAAGCGCGATAAGGCTGTTCGCTGAATGACTCGCAGTGAGTGAGTGACCTCTATCCTCTACCTCTTCGCTCCAATAAACCAAAAAAACCATGCAGTGTCTGCGTGCCCTTCGCTTTCTTGGCCGCTCCAATCTCCCTCATATCCGACCCTCCACACTCCCGAAGCCATCAACACGGTAAATCCACTTTCCAGTGCCCATCGAATCCCAATCTAACAAAGTCCCAGAGCCTTCAGCCTACACTCTCCCAGTCGTCCGTCTACAGTACATCGGAATGCACTGGCTTCTTCTCTAACCTTGTTAACCCAATCGGAACCTACTCAGCCTGCGCTCGATCTCCTGCCCCGCATCTCCACTCATCCCTCCCTCGCCTCAATACAAGTGCGCAATGGACCTCGGGACACATATAATCCCAGCCACAGGGTGCGGAAGAGGAGGTCTGGGTTTCTTGCGAGGCTGCGGACTAGGAATGGAAGAAAGCTGTTAAAGAGGAGGCAATTGAAGGGCAGGGAGACGCTAAGTCATTGATGTGGTTGGAACGGGCCTTTGAGAGAGCTGAGAGGGGCGGGGAGCCGAGGGGCCGTGGGGCCGTATCGACGAGGCACAACGCATCAGGAGGGGCAGAAAGATGTAGTGTCTGGAGAGGTTGGGCGCTAAGGAAGGGTATGGATGAGATCTACGCAAAAAGTGTCCTCATTGCTAGGCTAGGTACAAAGTGAAGACGCACACGTGCTTTCCATCGCGTGGGCTGCCAGCACTGGACAATCTGAGTTCAGCCTTTCCATAGGCAGTCCTTTCGATGAAAGACGAGATCTCGATGGTATTCAAACCAGAGCTCTCAGAAAATCTCGTAGACGCATGCAATGCTCAAATACACAAGCCTCTATTATGGTGATGGAGAAATCAACTTTTGCACACCTCATGAGTCGTGATCAAATAGCGATTAGGTTCTATGACAGTCTTCCGAATTTCTCAGTCCAGACTCGGCTCTAGTGTCACACCCCTATAGTTCGTTAATTCGTAAAAGCCTCTAGATGTGGAGGAACAAGACTTACGCAACGATATTGGCCCACCCAATCAATCGCCAGTGCTTGTCGATTCTCCGGCTCAAAGCTATTTTCTCCCCTATTTCCGTGCAAGCTGGACTCGTTAATTGGATCTTGGCGGCGTCTTTCTTGACGTTCATGATCTTGGCGCCTGTGGCAGTTGATCCAATATTGACCATCAAAACCTCAGCCTTGGACAGCTTTTCCACCTTCGCCTGCTTACCATCGGCGGTCTTGACACCTAGTAAACGGCGGAGCAGCACGAAAGATACTTCGAGCTCTGTATATATCGAAGGTAATTGGCCTTTAAGACCGAGAACGAAGCCAACAAGACGGTCGGCACGGCAAAGAGTGGGATCCACTCGAGTACCCACACCGATGAGACCGCCAGGGACGGCGAATTTCAGGTCGTTGTGCTCAGCGAAGAGCGAAACAACTCTGCTAAAGATAGGTCGGCACTTGATTTTTCCTTGCTCGTCTTTCGTCACTAGACCGGGTCGAATCTCGATTTCATCGCCGAGCTTCAGGACACCAGTCAGGATGCTACCTCCTGCTACACCCCCTTTCAGTTCTTCTATTTCAGCTCCCGGTTTATTAACGTCGAAAGACCTGATGATAATCATGTGCGGTGCGGCGCCAAAGTCTCGGATTGGAACTGGGATCTTGTTGACTATTCTCTCATTGATGGCGTCAATGTTGTACTTCAACTGCGCGGATATGGGGATGATGGGCGATTTATCGGCTACTGTGCCCCGAACGAAATTCTCAATGGACTGGAAGTGTTGTTCCGCGCCTTCTGATCGCATCAAGTCGACCTTGTTCTGAAGAATGATGATGTGATCAAGCTTCATAATCTCAATAGCTGCTAAATGCTCGGAGGTCTGTGGTTGAGGGCATGATTCGTTGCCAGCGATAAGAAGCAAGGCTGCGTCCATGACGGCTGCGCCTGACAGCATGGTGCTCATGAGAATGTCGTGACCTGGGCAATCCACGAATCTTCACCTTTATTAGCAAGTATCTAGAAATGGTGACGGTATAACTCACGATACATGTCTAACCAACCTATATCGACCTTCACAGCCTGGTCTCTCGCAAAGTGGATCAACCTCCTTCTCACTTTTGTAGCTCTTGTAGCACGTCGGCCTTGGGCATTTGTCGTTGTCGCACTTGTAGATCTTGGCATTTGCATATCCCAGCTTGATCGTGATATTCCTTTCCAACTCATTCTTGAACCTGACAGTCTGCACGCCCGATATTGCTTTCACAACCGTCGATTTCCCGTGTGCCACATGCCCTATAGTGCCAATGTTGATTGTTGCTTGCCTTGAGATGATTTCGGGCGAAAGAGGCGTCAATACTGAAGTATCGAGGTTTTCTGGATCAGGTTGTTCTGGAAGCTCTGGTCTCTTTATTTCTGGTAGTGGTTCTGAACTTTTGAGCACGGATTTTGGCTGATCGAGGGGCTCTTGATCTTCGACATGGCCATTTTCCTGGCCATCCACGGGCTCTACTTGGGGGGACTCCGGTCCCGACTCCTCTTCAGAAGGCATGTCGCCGTTTGTCGCCATGATTGCGGTGAATCAGTGCTTCTCCTTCCAAAGCAGGTGGTACGCTTAGTATCCCTTCTAGTGGAAGCCGTTCGATTTCGTTCCGGTATCGCGATCGTTAAAATATCCCTGCGTATGCCTTAAGGATCAAAATAAGCTGTGAGCGTTTGCTGAAGCTTGTCTTGTTGTAGAATGAGAAATGGTCCTTAAAAATGACTCCAAAAAAGTTTGGCGGTTGTTTCTTGCCGCGGATCAAATCCGCCGCCCATCACGCCCTAAGACCCAGCCTCGTGAATCTCAGATCAGCAATTTTCCACACGTAACATACAACATGGCTAAGAGGCAGGCAGAAGGGCCACTAGAAGATGTACTGGCTATCGACTCTCCCGCGTCAAAGAGAGCTCGAGTGGATGATGTTCCCGAGTCACATCGACACACCAATGGCACGAGTCATGCACTAGGGAGATCCGCATTCTTGGAAGAAAACGAACGCGAAGAGGATGAGAGGAACGGCAACGACTTATTAGCGGCAGCAGACTGGAGACAGGAAGAGCTGGAAGAAGCAGCGGGCGAGCCTGATGATCAAGACGAGACTTCCGCATACTCAGTAGCTCCACGGCAGCAAGCCCCAACCGAGGGCTATTCCGACCTCTATCTAGACACTATCAACCGGTCGGTACTGGATTTCGACTTCGAGAAGCTATGCTCGATCACACTATCAAATATTAATGTCTATGCGTGCTTGGTGTGTGGGAAGTATTATCAGGGACGAGGTCCGAAATCGCATGCTTACTTTCATGCTTTGGAGGTGGGTCATCATGTCTACGTCAATATGCAAACGAAAAGGGTTTATGTGCTGCCAGAGGGTTACGAGGTGAAGAGCAAGAGTTTGGATGATATCAAGTTTGTGGCAGATCCTAAGCTTGCAAGAGAGGAGGTCACGCAATTAGACATCGAAGCAAAGGATGCGTGGGATCTGGGTGGGAAAAAGTATAGACCAGGTACGATCATCCCTTTTTGGACTTTTGGGAATCTGGGCTGTTGGAATGGGGTGTCATTGCATTTTCGTGCTCTTCTGAGTTTACCAAAGACTCTGTAGCTCGATCAAGAGCCCACCGTTTCAAGATTTTTCGGCGTCTTCCTTGCGCGATTCAAAAGAAGGTAGCGCTGTACCGTTTACTTGTCGTTTGATGAGATTTTGTCTGACAATATGCATTTCCGGACTTTGAATCTTGCTGACCACCCAGCAGGCTTCGTGGGAATGAATAACATCAAAGAAAACGATTACTTTAATGTCGTCGTACAAGCTCTGGCGCATATCCCACCCTTACGGAACTTCATCATGCTCGAAGACTTATCCCAAAGATCTGAGCTCGTTCAACGTTATTCAGTCCTGGTCCGCAAAATCTGGAATACGCGCGCCTTCAAAACCCACGTCTCCCCCCATGAGCTTCTCCAGCAAGTCTCCCGCCAGTCCAACAAACGCTTCGACCTCCTTCATCAATCTGATCCCGTCGAGTTTCTCAGCTGGTTTTTGAACAACATGCACCTCGCTCTGGGAGGCAGCAAGACGAAACCCGGAACCAGCATTATTCAACGGGTTTTCCAAGGAAAGCTGAAAATTGAGTCGCAGCAAATTACCGCCAAAGCAGATGCTGGTGACCGTCTTCGCTTCGAAGAAGCTGCAGAAGTGCTAGTGGACACTACACGGTACTTAATGTTAACCCTTGATCTACCCGCGGCGCCCCTTTTCCAGGACGAATTGGAGAAGAATATCATCCCGCAGGTGCCACTGACCTCTATCCTATCGAAATACGATGGGTTGAAATCCCAAGAACATCTTAATACACGCAAGCGATACCGGCTTTTACATCCACTCCCGCCTTACCTCCTCTTCCACATCAAACGGTTCTCTAAAAATAAATTCGTCGTTGAGCACAACCCAACAATTGTCACTTTCCCAACCAGGTCTCTCGACATGTCACCATACGTGGAACCAAATCCTTCATTGCATCCACCCGGCGAGCCGATATGGTATGACCTTGTGGCCAATGTGACGCACGAAGCTGTTAGGACACGGGATGATAGTGTGGAGGGCGAGGCGGAACGAAAAGTTTGGAGGGTACAGGTCCGCGATCGAGCGAGGGATGAATGGTTGGAGATACAGGATCTGTATGTGGAGAGGGTCGTCACTGAGACGTTATTCACAAAGGAAAGTGTTTTGATGGTATGGGAGAGGCGGAAAGAAGGGAAGGGGAAAGGTAAATGATCTCCTAAGGTCAAGACAGTCGTCATTTTGAACAGATAAGGACTACAAGTCCTTTGGCTAGATTCCCACATGTCTGCCTAATCGGGCAGCTAATACATAGGACTGTAACAAGATTGCTCAAAGGCTCTTTGATTCCATCCACGCTACCCTACCATAACCACGTCCCCACCATTGTCTCCTTTTGCGCCCACCATATCCTCCTCCTTTTCCCCAACACCCAACTGCTCCATCTCTCCCAACATAAATTCAACCAACCAACTCTCCCCCCACAACTCCTCCACCCTCCTGTAATGCCTCTCCGTATAAACCCTCAACGCCTCCACCACCTCCCTCCCACCCCTCCTCCTCCCCAACCCGGCCAACCTATCAGCACTATAGCTCCGAACCACCACACTCAACACCCGCTGCGCCACCACGCACGTGCGAGCATTGGTATTCCAATCCCTGACCCGGCCAAGGAGGGACAGAAGCTGGTCATCGGCAAGAGAGCCAAGGACTTGATCCACGGCCTTCAACCCGGATATCGATCCCGCTTCAGGCGGCTGCGTGTCCACCACGCCTTGCAGCAAGCTCAACAACCTGGCCGGGTGATTCAGCGCCAGTGCCAAGGTGATGGCTTCGCTGTAATTACCCCTGTGGATGTAATTCTGCAGTTCCTGATCCTGCTCCACGCGCTGCGTGGTGGCCGCGGAAGTCTTGGCGGCTGTTTCGCTGCTCGTGTCTTTCCAGAACGTGACGATGCTGTCGCCGCCGCCGGAGACTAACGTGTTGGTGTCTGGGTGGACGGTGAGCGCCCAGATACGATCAGTGTGGTTGTCCAATGTCGCTGCGACTTCGCCTGTTGATGCATCCCACACTTTCAGGAGGCCGTCGCCGCCGGCGGAAGCGATGAGAGGGGGTTTCTTTGATGAGATTGGAGCATTCGATTCGGAAGATGGGGACGGAGATTTACTTGGGAGCCAGAGCACTTTGAGTACGCTGTTGGTGTGACCTTCTAGAGTGCGCAGGCAGCTGTAGTCGGTCAGACTCCAAATTTTGACGGTTCTGTCCCCACTGCCTGTTAGGACGAGTCCTCGGCTAGAACTCGCAGTTCCGCTCTCGCCGGATACTGGAGGTGTGTCTTTGGGTGCGAAGACGACGGACCAGACGCCGCGACGGTGGCCACGGAGGATGCCTTGAACTTCGCCTTCTTCTACTGACCAAATTTTGACCGTTCGATCTTGGGAGGCAGAGGCGAAGAGAGAGGACGTTGGGGATATGGATATGGCGTTGATGTCTTTGTCGTGAGCTTTACGGGTGTATAGCGCTCTAGAAGACGACGAAGAAGTTTTGGGGATATTCCAGCGCTTGATGGTGCGGTCTTGTGACCCTGTCAGAAGGAATGGTGGAGTATGTTCGAGAGGATTCATGCGTTCAAGCGAACCAGGAGGTGGAGCTGATGACGGGAGAGACATTGCCCCAATTGATTCGGCGTGGCCTGTGAACGTAGCATAGAGCTGGAAGGAATTGGAGGCGCTGTCTATTCGCCATAGGCGTGCGGTATTATCTTTGGCACCTGTTGTGAGCCAGCAGCCAGACCAATCGACAGAGAGGCAGATAATGATATCCTCGTGGCCTTTAAGGAGGGCAACATCAGCGCCAAAGTAAGTCGCAGATGTTACTGATTCTGAACTCGACTTTGTGCTTGCCAAGGAGACAAGACGTATATCTTCAGAGTTGGTGGCTAATGCTAATAGCGACCGATCTGGCGTCACGTAAGCTAGGTCGATGATCTCGTCATACGTTCCAGATATGCGACGAAGAATGGGAAGTGGTTCGATAGGGTTGGCAGAATGTGATTTGGAGAGAAACGCAGTCGAATGGAGTAGTAATGATTGATCTGCATGTACAGAAAGTAGAAATCTCTGATCCGAATTCCTTAGAACATCCACAATTCCGTCTCCTTCTCCTCCAGCTTCCTGCTCCTCTGTAATCTCTGTTCCAGTCTCTGAGTTCCATATCCTTAGTCTTCCGTGCTCGCCTCCAGTGTAAATTGAAGCACCTCCCTCGAATAGCCCTACTGCCTCAACGCTCTCGAGGATAGGCAATATTTTTCTCAATTTCCAGATGCGGGCATCCCAAACAGTGACAGTCCTGTCTCTACTGGCAGCAACAAAGGTATGCGAATATGCCGAATAATCGAGACCACGAATGACCGAAACATGAGAGTCCAACGTCGCCACTGATTTGCGCTTCACAAGATCCCAGATTCTTATTTTTCCATCCTCGCTGCCGGAGGCGAGGTAGAAAGGTGCACCCAAATCATGCCCTTCAGTCAAATTTTCGTCTTTTTGCAAATCGCTCCTAGATCGTCGCTTTTTACTAGACTTGACGTTGTTGCCATGTTCCGTTGCCCCGAATTCAAAGAAATAAAGAGCAGAAATGACACCAGCATGGCCCCGGAACGTATGCGTGACATATCCTCCTCTTATGTCCCATACTTTGATGACTCCATCAGCACCTCCCGTTGCCAGTAGAGTCCCGGTCCTGTCCACAGCAGCGGTGACCACCGGGGTCGTATGGGGCTTCCAAGTTCTCAATAGAACCGCATTAATCGAGGGTGTATCGTCTTCGGAGCGCTCTAAGGCGTATGTCTTCGCTGATAGCGAACGAGAACATGCTATGAGGTGCGATGCGCTTGGCGTGACTAGAAAAGACAATTAATGAGAGGGATAGATAAACATTGGGAGGGTTCCAGTACGAGAGAGTGTCGTCAAGACCTCACCATCCTATCAAGCGCTGAGCATGATGAGGCGCAATACAAGACCGAATATACGTACACCTTCAATGCGAGCCAATAGCTCTCCAGTGCTCATATCCGTGAGCAGAGCTTCCTCGCCCAAGCATGTTGCTAATACCCGTCCTTCTCGGTCAAGAACAACATCGCCGCCCGTATAAATTGGCTGTATTATCCGCTCAGGATCGTAGGTGATGGTAAGCTTAGTCTTGAAAGACATCTTCAGGGCTTTGAAGTGCGAGGAGACAAAAGTGATGACCAAGAAGGATCACTCAGACCGTGCGATACGGGCATTATCTCCCACAGGTCACTCTTTTTTGTTGCGCCTGTTGCTCGAATGCTCCAAATTTCTGCTGATGATAATTAAGGTTAGGTGCGACGGGAAGCTAAAAATGACGTGCATAAAGATTGAATTAGTGAAGATCAACATCCTAATGTGGTATCCGTGGATATAAAATACAATCCCATTACATCGGTATACCATCATTATAAACAAGTGGAAATACTTTGACTACACGGCTTACACTACACCAACAAGTGACGGCCTCGGAAAATATCTATCCCATTATGGTTTCCTACTGTCGATCAACGCTCTGGTGAGGAGGACTCGTAGGCATAGGAACAAGCATTGTGCAGTAAGCTTAGCAAGCCAAGCAGGCTTGAACTCGCGACCCTCTGATTCGATTACAGCAAATAACTACTCTACAGCACATACTTAACGCCTAACTTCAGATGGGCCTCCAGGCCCATTTGACCCGTCTCTGTTTGGTGAGTGAAAATCTTCTAGCAGTATCATAAGATATCGAAAGTATATTGCGTTTCGTGAGTCAAACATTTTGGGATTATCTGTTTATGAATGTTTTATCATGATAGATAAAAAAATGATATCGAGACCTTTTTAACTAGTTGACCGTTTACTACCTGCCCGTGTGTTAGCAGCCTGTAATATACATGATCTAATACTATAATATCGTCAGGGACGATCTGCGTTCGAGCCCCTAACAGAGACAATCAGCGCAGAAGATGAGACGCTAGCTTTACAGAGCGCCGCAGACAGTCCAGATGGAGCCATTGAGCCAGCGGCAAACTCCATTCGCCAAGTACAGTCTGTGCCATACCTCCAGCAATATGATAGGAAAGGTTATCCGGAAAATCCCGCCTCAAGGTCTCTGGCCAGGCAGTCAAGAAGAGCCATTAATGATATCTTGACTACAGTGGGTGTATGTGTTGGAGTAGATGCCGACGGCGAATTGAGACCAATCCCTGATGGTAGCACATCAGCTCTAGATAAGGTCAAGATCGCTGGCGTCATCAGAGAAAACGAGATCGGCATGCTCGTTGGCTTCATAGAGTCGATTCTAGATGTCTTGATTGGCGTGTACACCATTGGATTGAGATGCAGAATACAGGTACGCGGATAAAGATGAGATGATGAACCGCCTAAAGGCTTATTGACATCAGAGGTAGACATTTCGATTCTATCGTCCAGCGACTCTGACGACTATCATCAAATCAGAGTGGATAATGTCTGGCTTTCTGAAGGGTCTGTTTGCTGGCGTTCCTGCAGATATCGCGTATAGTCTTCTCGAAGTCGGTCAGTATCTGGGCATGGATATGCTCCTTAATACACTTGCTACTCGGCTTGGCAATTCCGACACCGAATTCCCTCGACAAACTGAATGGTCCCTACTGAAAATTGCAGGAAGATTGTGGGTCCTGTTCTTGGGATGCAACTCCCGTCTGCTGACATTGTAGAAATCAGGTTGAACATGACGATTCTTGGCCTTCTGACCCCTCTCAAGATATATTCAACGTTACAGTATCAAGGTCTTCTTCCTGCGTGGCCACTTTTCCCGCATCCAAGGGCTTTCGTCCCTTTCTCCCCGTCATCACCTTTGCGCCTACCAGCTCTCCCTGATCCTTTAGATGGCACATCTTGTCTTCAGTTTCTGGCGTCCCTTGCTTGCAATCCCTTGGTCTTATTATGGCTAAGAGAGTGGATGAGACCCCGAGTTCAAGACAAGGTTCACAAATACGCCCGCGCGGCGCTTCCTGCTCCAGACTTCCCTGACGTATACTCCATTGAGGCTGCGAACGAAGACGACATCGATAAGGAGACCATCGCTGGACTCTGTAACGCTGCCGACACTCCCGAACTGTGGGAGAGCAGAAGTGTACAGGAACAGCTTGCAAAGGACTTACAGTACATTGGTAGGAGTCTCCAGATCTTATACGACAACTTTTGGGGTCTATTCCCAAGGAAGTCCAGAAAACCCAGCACCTCGCCCGCAGCACAACCATTACCAAGTCCGATACCTACGCCTGCTCTCGTGAACTCTCGGGTGGACGACGCATCTCCACCCTCCCCTTCGTACGGCCCCTCCTCATCCTCCCCTTCTCGCCCTTCAAGTCCACGCCCTCAAATCGAGATCACCGGCTCCACAACCTCGAGCGGCACAGTCCACATGAGCGTCGCCATCCCCGTACCCATCTCATCCATCGCCCGCCGCCGACGCCATAACACTCATCCCCGCGACCCATCTTCCCCGTCTTCACCTGGCCCCGGCAACGTCCACTACCGCAATCTCCAGCATGACCCCTATTACCGAATTACAACTCTTAGCTCACAGGCTGCGTACAGCATGTCGCACCGTCTTTCCGGCTATATTACAGACATTCTCCTTTTCCCGCTCGAGGCACGGTACGTCCGTTCCGTCGCCTTGTCTTTTCTGTCTTCGCCTGCTGCGACTGTTGGGGCGAAGGCGGCCGCGGAGAGGTGGAAGGGGGAAGTCTATCCCCTTGGAAGATGGTTCGGAATGGGGTTGAGAGGAAGGTGGGCGGGCGCGGCTGATTATGCAGGTAAGATGGCGCTGGTACAGGGAATAGAAATGGGGATCGGATTGGCGGTTTGGCAGATGAGTGTCGGTTTAAGTTGGTGGGCGGGAAGAAAGTGGTTTGAGTGGGGAAGGCTGTGAGCTTGCATTCTGAAGATTGCTGAGAGCTCAGATCATGGAGAAGAGGGGCGTGCTAAGCCTTTCGTCAAAGCAAGGTCTTGGGTGTTTGGAGGCCAAGATACCCTTATTCGTTGGGTACTTTTAAGTATATAGCATCACTAAATATATTTGATGTGATGAGTCTTATCCCTCTAAGTCCAAAGGTCAAGGATATCAATATCGGCGATGCCTCCGCTCATCAGATCGGCTCCGATCTCGCCTTGATGATCTATGTGGGCTTCGTTCTCGGCGCGACGAGCCATAATGATGGCTTCTATCCCTCGATCTCGAGCGCCGCCTTGAAGAGTGATGGCTACTCCGCTCCCTCGACCGGCTTCTTTCCCGTCTAGATGAGCCGTGCCGAGACGAGCTGTGCCCATGCCCATTCTCCTCAATCAGCAACCTCTCCCGCCTCTCCTCCTTCCTCCTCCCATCGATAGCCAGATTCCTATCTCTCCTTTCCCTCCAATCCTCCTCGCCTTTCCCATCCTGCTCCGCCTTCTTCTTCTTCTTCTTCTCCTCCAACTCTTCCTCCGTCAACATCTCCCCCGTCACCGAATTCTTCAAAATCACAGGATTATACGTCAAATCCGTCTTTCGCTTCCCCTTGGCCCCTTTACCCCAAGCTCCCAGCTCATCACCGCCAACGCCCGTCGGTACCTCTTTGGCACCAATACCTAATAAAGCCGGCCGCCTCTCCACGATGCGAGGTTTGCTAGTCGTAGTATCCTGCGTTGTCCGTTTGCCGATAGGACCTCCGTCTTTCCAGCCCATGCCGCGGAGTAAGCCCAGAGCGAAGTCTTCGACGGGGGTAGCTTCGTAGTCGTTTAGTGTAGGGACGTCAGGGCGGGACGCGACGTCGGCTTTGAAACGGTCGTCTTCGTTTGTGTAGGTGTCGTAGTCATCTTCCTCGGATCGGTAGCCTTCTCTTTCATCTTCAAGGGCGGGGATACGGAGGTCCGATTTCTTCTCGCCACCTAGTAGGGCCTCCAGCGCTTCTTCATCGACGGTCTTCGTAGGCCTGGGCTTCTCTTCAGCGCCATGTTTGGCCGGTTGCGCCTCGGCCATAGTGATGTCGCCATCACAATTCTTCTGCACAAAGGATATCCCCGACTGCTTTGAAACCTCATCTCGTTCCACTTGAGCGGCCTTCAGATTCTCATATTTCCCTGAACGAGTGGCCTGTACCTCAGCCGGTAATAAATTTTTCCTCCTCTTCTTCCTGCTTTCTTCCCTCCAGTCGCGGTTCTTCTCCCCTTGTATGACAAGCAGTGCTTTTTCTTCTTTCCTTCCATTAGTGACGACGGCACCGGCATGATCGAATCCAGACACTAGCTCGGCGGCAGGCTCCCTTTCATCTTCGCCGTCTGAGTGATCTGCGAGGGCGGAGTGGGGACGCTTTTTGGGGACCGGAGTGGGGGCAATTTTAGGTTTTGTAGATCCGAAGGAGATGGAGAAAGGCTTTGGAGGTACAGAGGAGGAGGGAGAAGGATCGGCGGAGGGCATGATAATTGGCAGCTATGCTGATTGTTGAGAGGGAAAAAACATTTCATATTCCATAATCCAAATACCGTAGGTAGTCATAGAAATACTCGGCACTAGCCGTTTATAACGAGGTGGTATTTACCTTACATTACATTACATTGTCGTGATTGTGTACTTTAGTAGTCTGACCTAGAATACTCTCTGCGCGTCTCTCCTCGAGGCTGCGATTCTCTGCTCACCCTCTAATAAGCAACCTCTAGCTAACTTATGAAAATAGCCGAGCGATTCTCAAAGCAAAACATTGTTGAAAGCGCTGGTTTGTCCCCTCAAGTCCTCAATTTGACCTAATTCCCCGAGAAGGTACCTCCTCTACTGTTTCAAAATTGGTCACCGTACTAGAACAGTGATATGCGGACTTGAAAAGAACCCTATGACAATGATATCAGGATCCACGATCATGCTTATCTTCTTTACTTCATTCACATCCATTGCCCTCGCCTCTTCCTTTTCTTAATTCTATTCCCTCTACGCCCCGGCTCTACCAAATATCTCTCAGAACGTATGCAATGACACACTGGTGCGCATTGAAGGCATCATTTACAAGCCGGATAGCGCGCCGTCATGGTCAAAACGTATGGACTCTTGCTATGCTCATGAGTTCTGCCTGCTTAGCAACATGTCACGTTGAGCCACAAAGATCACATGCTCAAGCTGCCGCCGTTGGGAAGGATGTCAGCAGTACTGTGCAGCATACCGGAGTATACACTCTGGCTGTAAATCAGGTGAATGTTTTTGGGCTTGGATACATTAAAAACGCGTGCTATATAAACCCTTAGCTTTCCCGTGTATACAATCAACTGCAGATTCTTTTTACATATCAACTCAGTATCAGGTGTCTGTGCCAAGGAGTCATTTTGCTTTTTGAATCGTTGTTCAGCGAAGCACAGAGACGAAGCACCATTTCCATTGCCAACTTCAAGAAAAACAAGTAGTACTCGGTCGGTGATCTTACCGAGCGAGGAGATCTTGACAGGCTGAAGATAACGAACGGGCTCTGGCTAGTCCGCGCTCCTCGGCTCACATACCTTATTCGTGTGACTCACGGTCGAAACTCCAGGCGAAAACAATGGCAGAGCAATATTCCCATAGCTTCGAGTGAAACCTCACAAAAGACTCCGGACCGTTGCCTCAAGCCGTAGCGTGATTCTGCGACCCTGGGGAATCCGACACCTGGGGGCGAAAAGGAGCTCGATTGTGGCCGTTTTCAATGACCACGTAGAGCGTGTCCCCGGCCGCTGTACTCAACCAGTGAGCCTATTTTCTACGCCATCCTTTTTCGGAATCCCGTTCGATGGAGAGATGACGGCAGGACTTACGAAATATATTGTGGCCCAATCCTGTGGCCCAGCCTCCATGTCCTTGCCTTACACACATTGCCTCTACGGCTTTTGCGGCGCGCCATACATTCAACGGTTGACCGATCACTGCGTCCTCGGCCGTATGGTCTACCGTTATCATGCAGTTGTGCGTAGCTAGTTTGTAGAGCTCATGAGCTGAGTACTGTTCCTTAGAGGTAGATAAGGATACGACCTACAGTCGAGGATCACCTCGGGCACCTCAATATCATGATGATATAATGGAGGTTCTTGCCTGTAAGCTATATAATTTGTCAAGGTTGGCATGTCTTCGAGTGCCTCGTCACATCCTGACGGGGCAGGCTCATCCGCCAAGCACCTCACGTTCGAAGTATTGTAGGATCGTAAGCTAAATGTAATGTGCGCATCTAGACGTAGAAAGGTATGAGTAAATTTGAGAATGAATGTGTATTAGGTAGCTCTAACATACTGCTCCAGTAATACCGTCCACCACCCGCATTCTCTTGGATCACACATTTCTGGAGTATTTGTCTTGCAACGGATCGAAGATCCTGACCTGTGATGGACACACGGCTCCGAGGGTACCCGTTATCTGTTCCCATTTCAACGGCACAGCGGCCGTTGGCTGTTCAAGTAGTACGCAGTTAGCTTACTCGTAGCATCGTGTGGCACATTGGGTACGTAAAGCCCCAGTGCTTGACATGGCTGACGGGCACTGTATTTGGCCTCAACTTACAGCTTGAGTATCTTAAGGGCCGTTTAGTGTACGAATCTAACAAAGGGACTTTGGTATTTGGTACGCGTTCAATCGCGTCGAGGCAACTATCTAGCTCCGCACTGCCATAACGAGAAGGATCAACGTCGCACAATGGTACATCTGCTGTAACGTTCAGAGCCAAGCCTGCCCTGAGGGGAGGAGGAGCTGGATTGTCGTTTCTCCCATTGCGGGAAGAATTGATGGGCGCAGGGTAGAGAGTAAGATCGTTCGAGTTCTGTGGAATACTTCGAGATCGAAAAGAACGTGCGCAACCAAAGTGAGAATTGATGATGATGAATAGCAATAGCCATGGAAGAACTGTGTAAGATGCGACGCGTCGAAACATGACAGATCCCCCAGCTAATTAGCCAGGTAGTGTAGCGAAGAACTTATCTATCGATCCTGATATTAGGAGTTGAATTCGCATCAGATGTATCTATTCATGATCTAGAAAACTTGGACATCTCAATGTTTCGCTTCGAAGAATGAGCGCAAGAGCGGATCAGTCCTCTATGCGACCTTGAACCTCGGAAGATGTAGCCAAGGATCAATCTTGATAAGAAACATCGAGTACCGCTAGTACTCGTACTCTCGATTCTGAACCGACACTTCACTGTGTGTAGCGCACTTCGGAAACACCGGCACGGATCCTGCCAAATGATCTGTCAGTGTTTTTAGAGCTTCAAAGGAATGCCCTCTGGCTCATGGCTTCGTACAATTACACACCGATCAAGACAATGCACTTCTTGGTTTTCTTTATCTTTGCGAAAGTCGTATTGAGCAGCGGCTCCGCCCTGCTTGCGTTCAATGACTCCATTCTAGTCCTACCTGATGGGTAAGCAACCTCGATCTTGGATTGCTCGCACCAGAGATTACTGTTCTATCTGACGGCCGAAGTACAACTAATGGAAGCGCATTGGGTGCTCCCAGCGATTTTGACATCGAGTATAGCATGACGCGTGATTACGGTCCTCCGATGGACGAGATCGCAGTATACGTGATCGTCGTTACCGCATTAGAAGACCTTTGCTTCAGAGACCAAAGCGCGACGATTCCCGGATATCCGCAAGATCCTTTCCGAACTTCTGCAACTTGGTCGCTCCCACAGTATGGTGTGGTTCTCGAGATTTCGTCTCAGCAAGTGCGCTATGCTCTATGGGGATTGCAGCTTGCTGCAGGTAGTCTTCGCAAAGCAGGCTTGTGGCCCGTCATTGCGCGATACTTTTGGCGGGGACATTTTGCTGGTCGCCTAGACTTTGCTAATAAGGATGATCCATTACCCCCAATGGGTGAGAGCAGTCCTGTTGGTGGAAACTGGAGCAACTCAAGTGATGAAGCGGGAAGAAACTCAACAGCATTAGCAGAACCGACTGATGGATTCATCAATACCACCACGGCCATCAACAACGTCGACGGAGCTAGGCTAACAATAAACCCCGTATTTAGAGGTGTAACACTCAGCTCGAGAACCGTATTTGGTGCGGCTATTGATGTCATGGTGATCGGCGCCGAATACGGCCCAAACACCTATTGTCTGATGTTACAGCGAGCGGGAGTCCAGATTACTGGATTGAAGGATGCAGACGGAGAACCGCTGTTGAAGTATAAGAGTTTGATTAGAGCCATGAGTATCTTGACGACATGGATGGTAGCCATGAATAGGTTTGGTGAAGTTGACGTGGATATTCTGAGAGATACGACTTTGATTGGAAGGGTCAGGATCCAGGAACGGAGGAGTACAACTGCCACTTCGTTAGACCGGGACTAGTATGAGATTAAATATCCCCCGAACCTAATCACATCTATTTGTCTTCAAGATCTATTACCTCGACCCTTTTCGCTCGTTTCGTAGAAGATTCGTCGCCGTCGAGATCGTCGTGAGCGCGCTTCTTGTTCATACGAGTCTCCGTCAGCGGAGCTAAAGGTTGTCGCTCGGTATAGGTGTAAGGTCTTCCAGCAATCGTAGCTGAAACTGCTTCCATAGTCTCGCCGTATCGTTCAGCCAACATAGCTTTAAGCTTTTCGTGCCCTAAAGAGTCGAATGATGACTGTGCTAAAGAACACCTCTGTTGCCAATCTCGGAGTTCTTTCTCGTATGACTTGTTAGTTTTGGTCACAACGAGCGTGAACGGTGTGCCTTTGCTCTTATCTACGGATGTACTGCAATCAATGCTGTAGAGTTGTCTGTCGATATGTTTGCGCTGGTGCTCAGCGGCTTTGTATCGCCACTCAGACTTCACCGGGGAGGCAAGGAAGTCGTCGAACTCAGAGCAAGTTGAGCACGAGCAGTTTTCGTAGCTTGTATAAGCATTTCTGCTTTTACGCTTCTCCCTGGTCCAATTGTCGGGTTTGGATGGCATTACTTTGATGTAATCTCTCATGTACGATAGGAGAACAACCTGGAACAATCGCTGATAGTGGTGCAGATTTGTTGGATCCTCAACAACTTCAGATGGGAGCGATTGAAGCACAGGTAATAGTAAGTTTGTATGATCGATCATACCTGGTCGGGCTGCAATGTGTTCTAATGGCAGTAATAGCTGTGCCGCAGAATCAAACAACTCGAGCTTTTTGCAAAGCCGAAGTAAGGTTGTCAATGCCTGAGGAGACATTGGCTTCTTATATTCCGTCTGGTAGATTGCGGGATATGACAATTTCTCCGGTGGTTGAAAGTCACTGCATTTCGGTTTCTTGTTTCCTCGAGACGCGCAGTGGTTGCACATTTTTTGACCTAGTAGCTCAATGACCTCGGCGGCAAAGCGTTGAACGGTGGAAAGTGACAGCCGATTTTTGTCTGTTTCGATGCAAAGACCCGATATTATGCCGGCGAGAAAGTCCATGTTACCAATGACCATTTTGCATATCGGGACCATGACATCGAGGACAAAAGACTCCCCGTGGGACCGAGCTCTCAGGACGAAAGCATCAGCGTCTCTTTCTCTGACAACTAGCAAGCCATCCTTTGGACTTTGAGTGAGGGACTGCGCTAAGCACCGCCCAACCATCATCGCTTCTTCTTCTCTAACACTCTGAGATTTCTCACGGTTTTTATTTAGATGAGCTGCTGTGTGGTACGCTGTTTCGAAGACCCTGACTGCTCCGAGTCGAGAAGCTAGAAAGGGTATGCGTGAGATACCAATAGACAGACTGTAAACATGTCAATAGATGTATTTCGGAGCCCATCATCAGATCACATACGCCGGCAGCCATGCAGCTATCCTGTTGGATGGTAATGCGCGGGCTATTCTTTGCAATGCGTCTGTGTCAAGGCCTGTCTTAGATCCCTCCATAGCTTGTTGAACTAGTGAAGGCATTTCAAGCTGGACAGCGACATTGACAAGACTGCTCAAATTAGTTGCCAACGTTGTTGGTCTGCCTTTGGCGGATGTTAGGCACGAAATTCAATCGAGAAGCATTACCGACTCACCACCCGCAGCGGAGCATATTTTGAGAAGCTCTTCTTTCGCACCCAATACATCCTCATCGTTCCCAATCTTCTCTAGCAATGATTGAGCCCATCCATGCATCTTGATGCTCACAGCCCTACTTAGAAAGCCGTCCAAACGAGCGCGAGGTACAACGACCAAACAAATACGCCGTTCAATACCAGCGTCTTCAAGCCAAGGTTCGTAATCTTCATCATCAGAAAGCTCACCCTCAAATATGTCACTTTCAATCACATCATGCTTGCTGATTTCCACCTTCTCTGCGACAAGAACTCCTTCCATAGTGAAGAGTCCCTCGAGCATCCAGTCTGGTCGATTGTCTTCCACACCTCGGTTTCCATTATCATAAAAGTAGTCGTCGTCGTCGTCGTCGTCGTCATCATCGTCATCATCGCCATCCTGAGGGTTACGACTCTGGCTTGTGGAGTGCTCAAAACGCGCCAGAAACACACAAAAGCCATGTTCCTTAGAAATTTCATAGAGATGATGGCAACAAGCCTGGTCTGCGCCTTTCAACGACTCCAGAGCAACATCGCCTTTCGTATAGTCGTGGATAAGCATGTACACGGGCGAGAAATTCGGACAGTCAGCAACGTTCGCCCGCCAATCCTCGAAGATGCTGTTAATGGCCGCTTTATGATCGGTAGGAATCGATGACGGTCTACTTTCCTCGATCCCTTCGCTCCGATGGATGAGATTGTACGTTAGGGCAAGACGATACCCTGAGGTCACGGGCTCGACGGAGCATTGTGCATCCGCGTAGTAGGCGAGATAAGAGTAATTAAACTCTTTTGATGATGAAGCTGAGAGTGTCTGCCTTTGACCTCCAAATTGTACGACGGTGTCGCCACCTTCATAAGCGGACGGCAGCACGATGATCAACTTCGCAGCTAGGCCTTTCTCATCCATCCTATCCTGACAGAATTTCTCGATACTACCACTTTCACAGAGGACCAAATTATGCAGATCAGCTCGGATACTTGGCTGGCCACCAACGATACCTAACTGCACGGCGGCCTTTCCCACGGCATGCTGGACAGTCTTTGCCCAGTTTGGATTTTGAAGTTCGATATGCTCTGCCACGACCTTGTACGCTTTGTGATGGTCTTGAGCATTGTCCTGGGTTTCCGGGCCACTCGACCTTTCGCGGCAAATCCTAGTAATATCCCTTCCGTCGCGCTCAGACAACGGAAGGCCCACTGTCCCAAGATCTCTCAAGTACAGACCGGGATTGACAGCATTAGGCAGATTGCCTGAGGTCGCGAAAGTCCCTTGGCCGACTGTATCCAGAAAATCACGAAGTCTCTGTTTGATGTCTTGTACCTCTTCGCAGTAGCCTACACATGAACCATTCTCTTGCTCCGATTTCTGGGATGATGGAAACCAAGATGGCGGCGGCCAACGCGACTCGCGGTCTATTTTGGTACGAGCCATAGCTGAAGAAAATACGATATCGAGCGTCGGGAAGAAGACGAGTAAATGCTTGTGGATTGTTTCGGCGCGTTGCTGAACACGTGATTAAGTAGGCTTGTGCAAGAAGCGCGTGAAAGCTTGGCAAATCAGATTTGCCACGCCACCAACGCTATCCACCTAATTCGCATGATGACTCTGGATAAAATCATAGAAACATGTTATTACGTATGGATTCTCCGTGTGTGCATACTTGGGGACGCAGGCGGATATGATGATGTGGCGTGGAGTCAGGTATGCACTAGGACTGGAAAGCATTATTATTAAATTGTAGCATACTGAATTTGGCAATTTGGGTAAAACCATCGGAGATAATTATACCGATGCTAGTGTAGTTGGTACCTTACCTACCTTAGGTAGCCGGGTAAAGCTAGGCAGAAACGCGCAATATTAGCCTCGCGGACCGTGAGATTTCTATAAGGCTATCTTTACGATAGTAACATAAACTCTTCTCTATCATTCGATTGACGGCGTCGAGGCTCTACGAGAGTAAAGTCCTAGAAAACTTTCTAGATTTATCACCAGCTACCCCAAGTAACTGCCTCAGAAATTGATTGAGTAGCGAACCGGTCCCACGCGCTCATATAATACGCCGTAAAAGAGATGAAGCATGAAGATTTCACCGTGGGATGGATCTGCGCCTTATCCTTAGAGCTAGCTGCTGCCGTTGCAATCCTAGACGAAGTATACAGTCCTCTCCTACAATGTTCCCAGGACCACAATAACTACACGTTAGGGCGGATTAGGGGCCACAATGTGGCCATTGCGTGTTTGTCGTCTGGGGTGACGGGTACTACTTCGGCAGCGGTCGCGGCGAGTTACTTGCTCGTTACTTTTCCCTCGATCAGATTTGGTCTGATGGTCGGTATCGGCGGTGGAGCTCCGAGCTTGGACTACGATATTCGACTTGGTGATGTGGTGGTCAGTAGACCGACGGCGACATTTGGTGGGGTGATCCAGTACGACTTCGGGAAGACTGTTCAAGAAGGTCGATTCATACAGACAGGGTCGCTGAACAAACCGCCTGATATGCTGCTCAAGGCGGTAAGCAGTCTGGAGGCCAGACATGACCTGGGGAAGGCTGAGCTTCCAGAGCATCTGTCACAGGGGCTGTCGAAACATCCAAAGCTGCAAAAGATTAGTAAATATCCGGGCGCGCAGGAAGATCGCTTGTTTGAGGCCGACTATAATCATCCAACGGGCAATACTACATGCGCTAATTGTGAACCTAACCGGTTAGTTACTCGAGTTGACCGTGAAGACGAAATTCCCTCAGTCCACTATGGGTTAATTGCATCAGCGAATCAAGTGATGAGGGATGGAGTAACACGAGAAAAGCTACGCAAGAAGCTCAACGTGCTGTGCTTTGAGATGGAAGCGGCCGGTCTCATGGATCATTTTCCCTGTCTGGTAGTTAGGGGGATATGCGATTATGCCGATACACATAAAAACAAGCGCTGGCAGCGTTATGCGGCTGCGGTCGCAGCTGCGTATGCTAAGGAACTTCTTGGTATTATCCCAGAACATCATATCGCCCGCACACAGACGGCGACTGCGGAAATGGGTGAGTAAACTATATGAATATCTGCTACGTTGGCCCTTCGAAGGAGCCTTCTATTAGTGAATCGAACCCCACAAATGTCTCGTGAGAAGACTGATATCTAAGTATGCAGTACCTAGAAGCACCACGATGTCTCAATCCACCATTGTTGCCTCGATTCCCCCAAGCGACATCTTCAATGTTCCGTTTCACAAGAACAGATTCTTCCGTGGTAGAAGCGACTTTCTAGAGGACCTCGCTAGATATCTCTTACCATCGCGAAAGCGACAGACCCTCGCCTCATGTCTTGTTCACGGAATTCCAGGCATGGGTAAATCGCAACTTGCTCTTGAGTACGCTTATCAAAATCGAAAATCGTATCGATGCGTATTTTGGATAGGCTCAGAGACATTGCCCGGATTGGGCCTCAATTTCGCATCCATTGCCGATTTGTTAGGCGTATCAGACCAATCGATGGGTCCAGAACGTAAAATTGAGATTGCTAAGGAGTGGCTAGAGAATACAGGTAAGGATGGCTCCATCCTGAGTCAATCCTGTGTCATTAAGCTAAGGGAAAACGTCTCTAGATAAGCCTTGGCTTATCATTTTTGACAATGTCAATGATTGGAATGATATTAAGACATACCTCCCAAATAAACCTGAGGGCGCTGTCCTTATCACCACTCAAATTGCCGCCACAGCGCAGCTTACTCAATCAGGAGTGTGCCTCTCACCTCTCGACCGAAAAGATGGATCCAACCTGTTATTAGACCATGTCCAAAAGCAATGTCCTTCAGAGAGTGACGTTGCGGAGTCGGAGTCGCTGTCTGAGATCTTGGGTGGCCTGCCCATTGCCATTGCACACGTGGCCGGTCGAATCCTCAGCTCGCAAATGACTCTTGGAGAAGCTCGAGACTTATTTAAAAACCAGCAGAGCGAATACATGTGGTCTGGAGAGCAAACATCATCCACCCACATGTACAGTTTGCAATTAAGTAAGGTGTGGGAATTTTCCCTTCATGAGCTTCAGCCCGACGTTTTGGAGCTCCTGTATGTTCTCGCAATGCTAGACCCAGACTCAATACCGGAACGAATGATTGTTGAAGATGCTGTCTCCGACTCACTAACAGAAAGACCAGAGGTCATGGCTCGGTCAGTACATTACCCTCTTCCTCTATGCTCTTCTATGCTGATGGTCTCATGCGCAGCTTCCTTGAAATACGAGAAAGTCTCACAAAGCGTCAGTTGATCCAACGGGATACCCTGGGTACGGAACCGTGCTTGTCGATCCATAGATCTCTTCAGCTCGATCTACTCTTTCGTCTCCAAAAGGAACCGAAGAAAAAGCAAGTCGCATTTGAGAAAGCAGTTGCTCTAGTTCGTAGGGCCATTCCCCGGCAGCATGAAACACAGACATCTGTATATCAGCACTGGGCAAATTATGAAAGACACCAGCCGCACATCCTCAGCTTGCGCGAAATCTGGCCACACAATGCTTCAACTCTCTATCCTCTTGAAGATTTTGCCAGCCTCTTGTCTGATGCTGCAAATTATATGTGGGAGCGGGGTTTTGCCAATGATGGGATCCAGTGTGCACAAGTGGCCATCAAAATATATGAAAAGCTATCACAGCCGAACCGGTTAGAGCTAGCACAGGCATACACTTTATTAGGTGTAGTGACCCTTGAGGAAGGCATCAGCGGAAGAACAGACGGGCTTGCTTCTGTCATAAAGGCCTTGGAACTAAGGAAAGAACATATAGAGTCTCCACCACCTGGTGGCTCTTCTCATGAGCAGCTCCTTTATGCAAACGCTTGGAACGACTTCGGATGCGCGTTGCTAGAATTTTCAAACTACGATGAGGCGGAGAAATACATTAGGCATGCCTTGGCCATCAAGGAGCGGAACTCTACAAAAGAAAAAGAGCCCATGGAATTTGGAGAAACGTACATGAACCTAGCTCTTATTCGAGCTTCACAGAGACGGTTCAAAGATGCAAGCGATTTAATCTCCCAAGCTGTAGATCTTGCAACGAAGGCACACGGCTTCCAAAGTGCATCCACACAGAGCTGGTGTTTTTATTGGGCAATGATTTTGTTTGACTCTGGTGATAAAAAGGGAGCACTGGAAAAACACTTGGCTGTACTCAACGAACGCATAAACGATTTTGGGGATAGCGGAACGCGCACCCGTGAAAGCTACTATGCTTTAGGGGCTGTGCATCACGCAAATGGTGATCTTAAAGAAGCCGAGTAAGTGAGGCGAGATCTTCGATACCTGCATGAAGCTGACGCATGCCAACGTGGCTGCAGGCGAATGGTCAGAAAATCTTTGACGTCCGGCGCAGCGCCCGAACGATCTCAGTGGTCAAAGGAGTGCATTGCAAGGGCTCAATACAGACTATCGCTGATCCTTCGCGATCAGCGGAGACCTAAAGACGCTGACGAACTCGAAGGTAAAGCCCATGAGACACGTAATGCGCTCTTTCAAGACCACTCGACTGCTTTCAAAAGTAAGATCGACGACGAGATGCTGATCTACGATCACATGGCATCTTATATAGTAGGAAGGAATTCGCCTTGGAAGGCGCAAATCAAGCCGCTCGAGCTTGCTGCCGACACTGGCATTGATTCTAGCATAGCTGGTTGGGAGATGCTGACACGACAGGCTGCGGACGCTACAAAGGAAGGAGATCTAAGGCAAAGTTGATGTTCCGCATCATCATCCGCTCAGCGATTGGATGGCGTGCTATAGCCCCGCCATCCGCTTTTGGCAAATAATGCATGCTGTTGCAGGGAGCCAGCAAGATTGAGGCTTGCGCTGCAACTGGTCACTTGACATATCTTCGACGAGAGCCTTGCTATCTAAGCTAGCATTACTCTTTATGGCAGAGATCAGCCACCTTCAGTATTCAGAACTTTGGATCGACATTCTGCTGATAAGGTCACCCTCAGCGCTTTCCAAGCCCTCTGAGGATGTAACCTTCGTTCTTCACCTTTTTCTCTATCAACAAAACGTGAGTCCATGACAGTCATCAGATCACCGATATTACCATTAACAAATTCTAGAAAAATTCCATCCAAAGACGTCATGGATCCTGCGCAGGGAGCGAACTGTCAGCAAGACTCTGCAGGACCTAAATCCGTACCTCAGACCCGGAAACCGTGGGCTGAGTCTCTCGCGGAGGAGGCTAGGAGAGATGAACGCAGACGACCATGGAAGCATCTATACCGTACACCTTCTTCAGGGTCAGACGCAAGCAGCCATGCGACTACAGAGTCACAGGAAGACATGTGGAAAATGGACATGGAGGCTTTTGATGGTGCGAAAACCAATTAGAAGGTCTGTTCCTGTTCCTTACAAAAATGTGATTCTGGATCTGATTGTCTCAAGCTCAGCATTAAGCTATGTCGCTAAAGATGAATGCTCGGACCTCAATGCTCTGGCGCGGTGGGGCTGAGTCTAGGACAAATTTATGTTGAAATGATGTGTGTGGGCAGACTTGTTGTGTTAGTGAATAAAAATGTAAGGGTTGAACTAGGATGTAATTACATCTGGCTTTTACGTCCGTATCTGAATCGAATATCTTGAATAATACAACGTCGTCAACGTCTTGATGGGATTTGTAATACCATCTCTGGGTCTCGTTGTAGATAACGTAGGCCGTCTCTCGAACAAAATCGCGTCTGACAATATCTGCCATTACAATATCAGACTCGTCGACAGTACTACCGTCGCAGACTGTAAGAGGCCTGTCTTTGATAATGCTGTGAATGGGCCGCCACGCACTTCTCACATTGTCAGAACTGTAGCAACAAGTTTGAGAGCGACGACATACTTGACAATACGAACGCGGCCACCCAATAAAGTTGCAGCCTCGTCTTTCAAAAAAAGCTTGATCCGTCGTACTGCCTCCAACGGACTCTGATCTGAAACATGTAAACCATGTTGATACTCACAGGGTTCAAGTGCGCTCACCGATATGAACAGTTGTGGAGGGCGGCAACACCGCACTCTTGTCATTCAGGTCAACGGTCCTCGTTCTAAAGTCTGCGCATCGGATCTAAATCACGGTCAATTATTGCCCAGAGCACCAGCCGGCTTGGGCATATCTCACTCTCCAGTCGAAAATAAACACGCGGTCTGCCTTATCGACTTCTTTTTGGATGAGCTGCTCGATGGCCGGAAGATACTCGTTTTCAATGGCCTCGCGATCGTCAAATGCATTAAACTGTGTTTTATCTTTCACGTACACAAATGCGTTGCCGTCCAACGTATGCTGGTATTCGATACCCCGAACGTCAATAATCTTCTGCTCTCTTCCCTCGAAAACCATATTGGTCTGCCGTTGGTCAGGGTTATCCTTGGGCACTTGAACAATCAACTCAAATGGCTTCTCGGTCTTATAGAGCATCTGCATCTGCAAGAAATTAAGAGTCGTCAATTCGTGGGCTTGGGACATATTCGCGTTAGAACACCCTATCACATTTGCCTCTTCCACGTAGCTGAGCTCCTAGTCATGAAAGACGGTAGAGGGGACCTCCTCAAAACTTCACGAACGATAGCAACCATAGCAGTCTAGTGATTGGCTGAAGCTACAGCGCTTCTATGCACGCCACATCTTCACGGGATCCAATCAATAATCACAGACAATATGCAGCAGTATGGATTAAGTGCGGGGTTACTTCTTCCTATCTTCCACGTAAGCCAACTTATTGTACGTGTTGAAGCGTTTCTTTCGTCGGTAAATAGGATTATGGCAGCAAACGAGAGCCTGGCTCCAAAGATACCGGCGTTCCTCTATGGAACCGCATGGAAGAAAGAGGAGACTACCCAATTGGTTTATGAGGCTCTGAACTCGGGCTTTGTAGGCATCGATACCGCAGCTCAACCGAAGAACTACCGTGAGGATCTCTGTGGCGAGGCGTTGCGTACATTCCAACATTCGTGTAAAGTCGAAAGAGAAAACGTGTTCGTTAGTAGAAATTTCTTATGCTCGGTTGGGCCAGCTTCATAGATTGTGTAACGTGTGAATAGGTTCAGACGAAATTTACGCCTGTCGACGGCCATAACTCTGATGACATACCATACAATATTACGGACTCTCTCTCCGACCAAATTCATACTTCGATAGCATCCTCTCTGGAGCATTTATGTCCGAGGAATTTGAGTGGAGAAATACAACCAAAGTACATCGATTGTGTGGTCCTCCACTCTCCCCTACCGACATTTAGGGCTACGCTTGAGGCATGGCACATACTGCAAGGGTACGTGCCGGACACTATTCGGTCTCTGGGAATTTCAAATATCAACCTGCGAATGTTCCAGATGCTCTACGAGTCCGTCAGCATCAAGCCAGCAATCGTCCAGAATCAATTCCAACCTGCAAGAAATTTTGACACCCAATTGCGTAAATTTTGTGCGGAAAAAGGAGTTTCATATCAAGCATTTGGGACTCTGACAGCAAATCCTGACTTATTGACATCCTTGCCGGTCAGAAGGCTTGCTGCGGAGTTGTTGGTAGATGTGGAGGTATCATTGTATTGTCTCATACACTCTCTCGGTAATGTCACAATACTTAATGGTACCTCTAGTAAAAGAAGGATGGCTAGTGATCTCCATGGCCTCACCAAACATGGATTGTGGGTCACCAATGCTGCTAACCGAAGTCTTTGGGATGAGCTATTGTCGCAATTTAAGCACTTAATAGAAGATGACTGAGCGTTAGACCTTTCTTAACAAAGACCGTTGCTACGGTACTATTGGACCATTCGACGCGCGTAAGGATAAAACATCTAATGGCTTATATCTGCTGCCTTCAAATCACGGAGCTTGTTGAACAATCATTGCGGCAAGCTTTAAGGAAGATCTCGGGTTCAGGTTCAGTGTTCTCAATGACCCATAGGAGACGATCGACATTGCCGTCCTTCGTCTTGCCGAATTCGAAGAGATAGTATTTCCTAGGATATTCTATCATTGACCTCCCCTTCCTCGCCGCCTCATTGTGCGTCATTTGCCACGTAAAAGTGTCGAAATTGTAATGACGAAGATTATGAGTCTGAGACTCGAGGCCCTGGAATTTGAACTGCAAGCCACCTCCTTCTTCAAGGACCTCGATGAAAAAGTTGTTGATCGAATTGAAATAGCAACCAGTGAAGCTTCGCAAAGGCACACTTGGATGGGTATCCTTGATCCTTGCGTCGTCGAGTTTCTTATTCATAGTTTCCGCTAGACTAAGCGCCCTTCGCGCACTCTCTTCAGCCAGCTTGACATAATCATGCTTGGATGGCATGTCAAACAACGTTTCTACGAGTAACTGCCCAATCCAATCAGGAGAGTCATTTAGCGCAGCTGTGTTCGTGAGAATGACTATAACACTTGAGGTCTCTGGAAAGGCATAGACAATTGTAGATGTTCCAGGCATCGAGCCTTGATGGTAGAGACACAAACGGGACGGTGCATCTAGTCCAACGACTGGTACATGCCGAACAAACTTCGCATTTGTTCCCATGCGCCCTAGAGGACCAGGAAGTTGACAGCGAACCCATCCAAGTCCGTAGCTTTGCTCCAAAAGGTACGGGCCACCTAGAAAATTGTGTCCGCGGACGAGCATTTGAGATTCTCGGAAGGGCGTACTAGGTGTGGAATCTGAAGCATCTTTGAATTGGTCATCTAGTGAGTGTAGAAATACTTTGTATAATTGCAGGAGATCATTGACCGTAGATTTGACGCCTGCAGCTCCCTCGAGCAGGGTGCCGGTTCCAATCTTGGGCCCCGGAATTCGAAAAGGTGTTCTGTCGTCAAGAACAACATAGGACTTGGCGTAATTATCGTCCCCTCTAGGTGCATCCGTGGACGTCCGATTCAGACGCAGAGGATCGAATATCCTTTCTTTTAAAAACTTGCCAAGGTCCTGTTTAGCAAGGCTTTCAATAGCTAGGCCTGCAACAGCGAAAGCAAAATTATTGTATGAATAGCTTCTGCGAAAGCTGTCTAGGCGTCTTGAATAATTGAAAGTCGGGACTGCCTCTTCCTTTGCCAAGAGTAAGACATTGTCATCTTGGACGAAGAAGCTGTCTGGTGACATGAAGCCGGTACTGTGGGACATCAGATCCACCATAGTTATCATGCCGCCTACATCGCGATGACCTTTGCCAAAGTCTGGTAGTATCGACTGCACCGGAGTATCCCATTTTATTTTGCGCTCGTGGACTAATATACCAACTGCCGCTGCTGTCATTGCTTTACTCATAGAATTGATGCTGTATATTGTGTCTGAATTGGTGGGGAGGTTCGCTTCGACGTCACGATGCCCAAAATTCGCTGTATGAAGCACTTCGCCATCGTGCAGGATTCCCAATGATAGGCCAGTGACGCCAGAAGCCTTGCAGATTTCCGCAACAGTTGATTCAAGTTTCTTGAAGCGGTCAACTAGACCTTGCATTGTTTCGATATTGCCTCTAAACCTAACAGATTGATCAACGTAATCATTGCCTTGAGTCACGGGCGACTTACGAATGGTACTCTGGAAAGAGATGAGTCAACACGGAAAGCAAGAAGATACCGAGAACGAGATGAGTAGCAACACGCGAATAAGTGAATACCATGTGAGCTGTACAGCAGCAGGGTAAGATGGTTAAGATGAACAAGAAGGCGTGAGGCTGTCAACGCTAAATACGTGTCACAGGGAGGTGGAGGGGCAGAGAAGGAGCCCGGGCCGATTATTGACCCGGCTTGACATAGTAGACATTCGCCATGAGATAATAGATATTAGAACTATACTGTGTCATGATGGTAGTAACATCGTTGCTATAGCTGCCATTACCATCCATCTACTGGTCCAGACGCCGATCCACCAGCTGTATCCTGCGCAATCTTCTAGAAACACCAAGTTAAGTGGTAAACCGGCTTCGTATCAAAAAAGTCGCCTAATCACCTACGCTTTCGCTGTAGCCAGTCTACGAATAACGTGGTGTGCATCAACAGCGGTCCACAAGTGATGGGGTACAAGTGGTGGAAGCGAGGAAGAGAACGCTGGGGGAGGAGCATCCTGAAACCCTCGGCTCGATGCACAATCTCGCCATCAGATATAGCGAGGTGGGTCGACGGATCAAGCAATACGGACTCTCAAGGTCAAGTGATTAGAAGGAACGGACACACCACATACATAATCCAATAGCTTTGCATCACTGAGATATAGGTTTCGTTAGGTAACACTCGCGATTAGATTTGGAACAATACTATATAAGAACATATAACTAGAAAGTATAGATAGATATTTATTACGAAAAGATTAGAAATTGTAGAAATTGAAGCATGACGCAAATACGTCCCTTGTTGGGACAAGCCTTTTGACACGCAGCAGCCACATACTTGATAGCAAAAGCGGCGGTGAAGACGACCGAGGTACCAGTCTTCAAGAAAAAGCGAGTATAGCGAGTAACAAGATAGCGCTGAGACAGCAACGTGACTCAACCCCGCGCTGCTACTGCAAGCTTGATGCATGAAGCCGGAAAAGGTAGCAAAGAATCAAGCAACACACTGAAAGCCAGTCGACTTTCAATGCACCCAACCCTGTATGCAACATCTCTAAATACAACTGGACAAACAATCCTACATCCTCTCATAGATTCCGACAACATCACGCACTCGTATGCCGAATAATGGACGATCAACCTTGCACCACCCTCGACCCTTCTGGTGATCTACGATTGCGTACCGACACGCAAGACTTTATCGTCTCCTCCAAAGCAATGTGCCTTGCCAGTCCCGTATGGCGTGCAATGTTAGATCCTCAGGGTCCCTGGGCCAAGCAAGCGTCGGGGACTTACAGTTTGCCGGAAGATGATCAAAATGCTCTCCTGATTATACTTCGAATCGCCCATCTGCACTTTAATGAGTTACCCGACGTGCTCGTTGTCTATGAGCACCTTTTGCAATTGGCGGTCCTTTGTGATAAGTATGGCGGGGTCTTGATCCTAGACATTTCTTCTTATGTATGGGACTCGGTACTGACCGGCGACTGAGGAACAGGTACGATACAGTTCAGCTCGTCCGCCCCTGGATCTCGAAATGGCAAGCTCCACTACAAGCTCAGGCAGAGGAGTCCGGCAGAGACGGCTACCTGGGTTACGAGACCTGGTTGTTCATCGCGTGGACATTTGGCGACAAGGCTGTCTTCAAGAAGATCTCCCGCACGTTGGTCTTAACGTCCACATTCACCACAGTTGATGACGAACCACGGCTGATAAACGCGATGGGGGATTTGGTTGGTGATACTGTACCACCAGGCTCAATAGGTCAGTGACTTTCCTATGTCCTGGTGTAAAAGTATAAGTTACCTTCACGTTACTTATCTTTGAAGTAGAAGCCATCATCGAGGCCCGCTCAGAGCGCATCTCCGACCTCCTCAAGATGTGCTACGAGCTTGTAGACCAGTATCAATCGACTACTTCGGCGGGACCGGGGGAGACCACTACTATCTGCAAGCAAGATATTTCATGTTTGGAATGCGACTCTCTCGTCTACGGCTGTCTAATCAAAGGTCTGCAAAGCCTGGAGTTGTTTCCCGAGCGTGTGACGGTGTCCAAGATCGAGTCGAGCGTGAACGCCTTTGCGGCCAAGCTGCGCTCGCTAAAGTGTTATGTCTACCCTGACAATTACCACCGTCAACGTAGCAAGCATTACTATGATGATGATGATGATGAGATCTCGTATTCGAGTCAGACCTCGCATTCGAGATGCAGTTTCACATTTGCTTTTTCGGAACAGATCTCGAGTCTTGTTGATCGAAAGGAGCCGTCTGGTTTTCTTGAGGCGCATCTGGCACACATGAAGGAGCAGAGTGGCAACAGATTGTAGCGAAAGGCGTGTTTAACGGAAGTTTTCCAGTCTCTGGACCCCAGTACAAGAATATTCTTCATCTTGTTCCCCTCGACCAGACTCCGCTCGGCCCCTTGCTCTCGCTCCATCCTACCATATAGCAAAGCGCTCACGGAAGGCCTTCTTGAGACATTTCGGAGAAGATACGTCAAAGCGTCTCTTAGCAGATCAGTCAGTGTTCAGAAATCGATTTAATCTCTCTGAAAGCCACCGCATTCCAAGTGCTGCATTCCCACTAACTCGATAATATCAAGAAGAAGCCTTTGTACGTGAATTTAAGCAAAGCCAATCACACGAGACTCGGACAAATCGACTCGAACACCCAGCGCTTGTCAGTAGATATTTGTTCTCGGGTCCGAGGCCGGTCGTAAGAGATGATTGAAGCTGCGGATATGGATCAGCTGTGTCTAGTCATAAAGAATACTCCCGCCGTATGCATAACAGTGTGCTCGTAGCTAATTATCTCTATCTGGTGAACACCCATGGTAGAGTCAAGCCACTGATCTTCCATAATATTCGCCGCCAGAAGCTAACTCGCTTTTTGTACATTGGCTTTCACCGAGCAGCATTACTTTCTCTTCGCTGTTCAAGACTTCTACTCCGGAAGCTAAAGTAAGCCGACTTGAGCAGTACTTGATACGAGATGCTTTACGACTGGTTTGTCATCTTTCGTGCTACATTAGCTGAGTGTGAAGTTCGCCTTAGGCTTAAGTATCGAGTGTATCTTCATAGGTGTCCACATGTAGACGGCGAAGACGTTCAGCTGCTCATGCTGTTCTCTTCCGCAGAGTCTAATCCCTTACTATGATTGTTAGTAATGCCTTTCTTGGAACCGTTAGTCTCGATTGCAGGGCCCAACATGACAAACGCCTTCACACAGGTAACCCTGTTTCCAGCTTCGTATGCGCCTAAGAGCGATCCAATCTGCCTCGTAGGCGGCGCTTTCATAGCAATTCCCGGCGCCGTACCATCACCAACATTGGCGATGCTTGCCCCGTCATGTAAGTCTCTCGAGACTGACGGTTCAACTAAGAGCTCTGACTCGTCAATCGTCCATAGGCGTACAGCACCATCGCTGCTGCCAGTAACGATGATGAAGGCTTCTGAACCTGGAGGCTTCAAGATTTCAAAATCTTTCACACGGCCAGTCAATCCTTCTACAGCGCCTCCTAGCTGGCAAAATTCCCTCAAGATGGGTATCTCAGATTTCGAAACAGGTTCAGTAACTTGGGTTTCGATGACACCTGTGGTGTCATAGAACAATATCCGACCATCTTCTGTTGAGACGGCCAGAAGATCTTTTGTTTCGCCATCGTTTCCCAATAAGTTCATGTAGTGTATTTGGTGGACTTTGGTAAGGGGCGAAGGCAATATTCGACACTTTGGTTTCGAGTTCTGGGACAGTAGTAAGCTTTCTGAGGATGGACCATACTTACAAGTATACTCATACCATGCCGAACACTGCGCAACCTCTTTCAAAGCCCACCACAAACTCTTCGCCGAGGCTGTTCCACTCCAGCCTTCTGCCTTCCCCCCTTGCCCATTTGCCCTCTCCAACGCCTTGCAGAAGTTCTCTTCCGAAGTTGAGAACGCCAGCCTTCTTGCCAGTCACCAGGTTCCATAAACGCATACACTTTTCGCCTTTTCCCACGCTCACGATAAGCTTCATACTCGGATGGATTGCAAAATCGTTCACGCCAGCAGGAGTTCCTCCAAAAGGCGCAGTATCTCCGCTTGGACGCCCATGAGCTTTGGGTATTGGAGCTTTCAATGTCGAGAGCACCGTCCAGTCCCGTGTTCGTGTCACGGCTATTGTATTATCCTCGGCTCCAGATAAAAGCTTCGAACGTGTCGGGAAGTATAAAGCATTGATCCCGGCGCTGTGATGTTGAAGAGACCCCAACTCTCGGTTTCTGGGATTTTCCTTGATAGAAGTGGCAACCAAGGTTGGCTTTGATGGATGTTTGGAGTTTTGCAGTGGTATTGAAGATAAAAGGTAAAGATTGATTGTTTGATCAGAGCTGCCACTGGCGAGTATGATTTTCTGCGATGAGGGCGATGAGGGCGAGATCTACGCACATGTCCA
The DNA here is from genome assembly GCA_013423325.1 of Usnea hakonensis. Lineage (NCBI taxonomy): Eukaryota > Fungi > Ascomycota > Lecanoromycetes > Lecanorales > Parmeliaceae > Usnea > Usnea hakonensis. Next base: position 53,402 of record BLJB01000054.1, read on the forward strand.
TGTCAGCACCGCTTCAATGGTGACAGCCTAAGCTACGAGAAACGTCCGAAAAGTGCAACGGTTCTTCGCTTTGAGGCATGTCTTACAATGCAAGACCAGATAGCCAGCGGAGGAGATTGCTTTGGTATATACGTACAGCGAGACATCGGATGGCTGAGGTATGAGCGTTAAGTAAGAAAGTATCCGCAAAGTCGACGGAATCAGGTTCTCCATGTTCCTTGGCCCCGCTCACAATAGAGGCTGTTATGCCGTGTAAGACCTTTTCATATGTGCCAATGATTATCTGGATTGTTATCGTAGTAGCTCCTTCTTGATGTGCGACCTTTTTTTCCTTAGCCGGCCCCGCCGGGAGGGGAAGCTTTTCATCCCCCTCCATGCCACTCCTTTTTCTCTTTCCCATAATTCCCTGCTAGTGTATCAACAAAAGGTCTTCCCCTCGGGTGGTGTTGGAAATCCAGATTCTGAAGGGTGGGTATTGTTGTAGGTGATGTAGGTGATTGTAGGAGAGTATAAATCTGGAGGCAGCAACTTTAAACACTGAATGCTTTAGACCCCTCATGCTCTTTTCACAATCCACGCCCAAATCATCAACAAATATGGCTACAACACGAATTTCATCAAAGATATTCTTTTGAAAATCATTCATGAACAACTGCCAAGTATTGTGATGGTTTTGCTACGAAATTTGCATCGTGATCTGAGATGATCCGGTCCTCCGTGAGAGAAGACAATGCGCTCTCGTGAGTTCCCATCTCAAAATTTCCATTTTGATTCTATTGAAAAGCTGAGGGTCATACGTATCATATGAGCCCAATATCATGTATTGTGGATCGCTGATGGTGGTTCAAGACGAAGCCTTAGCAGGCGGTCGACGCATCTCACGGCATTATTTTACACGACAGTATCCATCCTCGAGATCAACAATATCAAAACTCACAACACCAGTCTAGCTTCATTTCTCGAAGCAAATGACATTACACAGTGAGTGCAAGTAGGACATCCTCCAATTAAAAATACTCACCTTTTTCCAGGAACCGTCCCTTCGACTCCTCGACCCTCCCGCCTATTACCTCTCTACCAGGTCATGTTAATGCGCAACATCTGGAACCGGACCAAAACTTGCGTGAGCCCCAACCAGGATCGAGCACCAGCTTGCAGGTACAACATGGGCCTTCAAGAGATGGTGCGAGTCCCACGGCTCCTCCAGAAGAGCTGGATCAAGAGCCAAACGTCTTTCACACGCAGTCAAAAAATACAGAGTCACCGCAATGGCATGTCGACGGATCTATAGTTCCGGATCCCTTGATTCAACGGTCAACGGTTCTAGAGCCACAGGAAATTTCAGCAGTGAAAAGTGCGGCTGGCGAGCCTAGAATTCCGCCATCCCAAGCGTTGCCCGTGTCGTCTGACGATGCCAGCTCCTCGGATTTACAACCTGCTATCCATCTGCCGACAAAAGAAGCCCAGAAGGAGCGTCCAGAACACCAGGATGAACGGAGACCTCTTGATGAAGAACAAGCACCAGCGTACCCAGGCAAAGATCTTTTGAATGCCAATCACCTTATACCACCGGCTTCAGGAGAAGATACAGGTCCTCCCTCAAGATATGATCAAGCGCAGCCAACCCAAGATGGCGCGAGTCATGATGCTATTCTCAAATCACAAATGGATATTGCTAAAGCTGAGGCTTTTAGTGGAGCTCCTTCTACACCTGATGAACAGCTACGGCTCGAAGAAGCTCGGTCAATGCAGCCTAAGGTCCCGGAGGATATGTTTGACGGGCGGGAAAATAACTTGAAAGACTCCCAGTCAATGCCAGCGCCGTCTAGCCTACCTTCACAATTCATCAATGAAAATCTTGGTGAAGACGGAATACCTGGCATCTCAGATGTGAACAGCGGGTTAAGTGTAAGAGAAGATGGGGCCTCTCGAAACCTCGGTGAGCAGATTGATGCTGGATCAAAGCCCCCATCGGCTCTACGGGATCACATCTTCTCTAGTGTGAATGGAGAGCCACTCAGGGATCTTACACTTAGCCGACGACCACCTATGAGAATCGATACCAGCGTTCCGTCAACCTTCGGATCCTCGAGCTCGATAGCTGAGCCACGGCCTGCACCGATAAGTACCACGACTGGCCCCATTACTTCGACGTCTGCAACGCCTAACAAGACCGCAACATCAGCAACGAGTATACAGTCGCCCCCGGAGCGCATGACCACGAGAGTTTCTTCTGGAGCACTTCGACATAAATCTGTCTCTGAGATCCTTGGTGAGACTCCTAAGGCTACCCTTGTTCAGGCCGAGAAAGCGGCCCCGGACCCAGCATTAGTCGAGTATCGTAGAGAATTTTTAGAGACCCCGAAATCAGCATTGTCGTTCACTTCTCCTGATGCTGCGGTTTTCAAGCAGCGGCTTAGTGAGTTGAAGGACAAAGAAAGAAGCAAGCTATCCACCGTAGTATTTGCTGGCTCGAGGAATACGGAAAACGCCCAAGCTCAACGCCTAGATGAAACCAAATCTCCTGTTGAAGACAGAGATTACTTTCTGACATTGTTTGCTGCCCAGGCTTCAAACGTGGTAAGAGCGCAATCAGTCAATACCCTGGTGAAGACGGCCCACAAGACCTTGACAACCTCGGATCATTACACAGACCTTCATGAGCGACAAGCTTGCGCTGTGTTGAAAAGGATTCACGAGTTGCAATTTAACAATCGTTGGTCTCTACGACAAGTGGAGCGATCTGCGGAGCCCAAAAGATCGCTGACGCATTGGGACGTATTGCTTGGTGAGACGAAATGGATGAGGACTGATTTCCGTGAAGAAAGAAAATGGAAACACGCCGCTGCCTTGTACATCGCATGTGCCTGCGCAACATGGGTTGCCACTCCCCCAGAAGAACGCAAGCTGCTACAGATCAAAGTCCGATCTGTGCCTGCAATAGCGCCGTCAAGGTCACTATCAGTATCGACACCGGACCTGGTACATTCGACAGATGACGGGGCCAGCGAAATGACAGATGATGACTTCTCCCGTTTGGATGGCACTGTGGGAAGGGCTCCTGCAGAACTCTTCTCTCTGCCCCCCGATATGTTTGTGTTCGGACTTAGCAAAAGCCCTGTGGCTGAAAAGCTACTGCTTGAACTCCCGCTGTATCATCCGAACACCTTGGCTCAGGATGCTGCAATGCGCGTCACTGATATTGAGTCCGACTCAGCTTGGAAGAAGCCCATCGTGCCGGTCTCTAAGTTTGCGCAAGGCAAGATGGTATCTCTGGAGGAAGGACCAGCGCGTAAAAAGAGTCGATTTGCTTACCAAGATGCCCCTTGTCCATACTTCTACTCTTCCGATTTAGATTCCGAGGGCTCGAAGAACACTTTTGGCCCTGAGCAGGACGACGTCGCTTTGTTCGATCCTGAGAACAAGCACATCAGAGACCGAATACACGCTGGCCATGCCTTCAGGCCTCCGTCAGAACACAATATGCCTTCTCAGCATTTCTTTGAGTCGCGTCAACCGTCTCAGTGGACCCAAGCAGAGGACGACGAGCTCAAGAAATTCGTGAAAGACTTTGCATACAATTGGTCGCTGATCTCAAGCTGTTTATCTTCACGCTCAATGTTTTCATCTGGCGCTGAAAGGCGAACACCGTGGGAATGCTTCGAGCGCTGGATCAGCTTGGAAGGTCTACCTGTAGAGATGGCGAAGATTAACTATTTCCGAACGTACCATCAAAGATTGCAGCTCGCTCAGAAGACCGTCGAGGCTCAGCAGCAAACCCTACATCAACAGCAGAGCGCCAACGGAAATCAATTGCCGTTAAGACGTCGGACCACTCAGCCTTATACGGTTGAACGCAGAAAGAATGCTAGGCACTTGCACCTCATTGATGCGATGCGGAAGTTAGCCAAGAAGCGCGAAACCGCGATACATAAGCAACAACATGGTATGTCCAGTGCTCTATTTAAAAGTGTAAGCTCGCCAAAATTTAAAGCTGACTTTGGAAACAGTCGCTAGTCTTGCTGCAATGCGAAAAGACAAGGAAGCTACAAAACAGAGGCCTCATATGCACACTCCCCAAGAGTTTAGTCGGATCAAGTATGAAAGCCAACTCCGTATGGCAGAACAAGCTAAACTACTCAGGGCAAATGCGATTGCAAATCAGAAGGTATTTTTTTCTTGTTTTGGAGCATGATCCGATCTTGCTAACCGTTCAGAAGGCTATGCAAGCGCAGAAGATTAGCCAGCAATCTGCCCAACAAAACAATGGGATGCAGCCTGTACGTAGTGCAGCACCAGTGCCAGGGTTGCCGAATGGAAGCAGTCCCAATATGGCCGCAGCGAATCCGAATGGACAAATACGAGGAAGCGGAAGCGGAAGCGATCCCTCCAGACCAGCTCCACCAATACCGAGACTCATGAACGGTCAAGCAAACGGTGTTGTGCCTACAAATTCACATACTGTTCCTCACGCTCCAATGCAACCGAATATGCAGGTGCAAATGCAACAACGCGTGCCACCAATGGCACCAGACAGGATGATTCATGAAGCTTCTCGCCTTCGAGAACAGCAAGCATATGTGCGACAGCAGCAACAACAGCAACACGCTCAACCTAATGGTCTATCCGGCTCTCCGCCTCTGCAGCATCCGAACATGCTAACGCAGACCAATTCGGCCATGCTTGCTTCCATACAAGGCCGTTCCAGCCCGTCCATCAACGGTGTGCCACCTCCTCTGGGCTCTTCTTCCTCACCACGGATGACACAACCCCAAGCTCTTTCCAGCGGCATGACCCCAGCTGTCAACCAAATATCTTCGCAGTTCAAAGCTCGCCATCCTCAAGCCAGTCCAGAACAGATCACGCGCATGACCACTGACCAGCTCTACAAGATGTCCAATGAAGCACGGCAACAGCAAGCCATGCAAGCAGCAGCGGGCAACTCCAACGCCGCTGCCGTTGCTGCTAATGCCAATATGGGCCTTCAAGTACCAAGCTCAATGCAGCAACAAGCGGCTATGATGACCAATGGAGGCGGTGGTCCGATGTTGAACTCACAACAGTACGCACAGATGATGCGACAGCAGCAGCAAAGTCAGCAGAGAGGAGCCGGTGGGCAGGGTATGAATGGTGGTAGTAGGAGTGTCACGCCAATGGCGCAGAGGACAGGGAGTGCGCAAGGGTTGCCGAGGCCTAGCCAGAGCCCTCTAACCGGGGGACAGTAGGAGTGCTTCTCAATTCGGTTACGATTTTGTATATACTTTTAACTTTCAGCATGCCTACTTGCAAGGCCGGATGCCATCGCATTCCATGAAGGGATGTTGGTTGGGAATGGGAGCGACTTGTACATACGTGAGGTTATACTCTCAATAAAGTCTCAATGAACGAAGAAGACTCTATTTCTTGAGGATGAAGATTTATACGCAAAGCAGCTGCGGAACATGTGAACGAGCTCGTCTCCCGATTTCCCATCAGCGACGCTTCTTGTCCTTCCAGCGCGTTTTTTGCTTTCCATTCAATTTTACGAGCAAGGATTTTCTATACTCGATCAAGACATGGGACCTCCTGCTATCTTTTGATTCCCGATTTGTTCTCCGTATGACTACAAGATTTCAAAGGTGATGAAGGAACAATGTGGCGGATGTTTATGGCTGATGGGTGCTCGTCTCGGTCTAGAGAGTCTTTTGGAGGACTAGAAGCCGTCATCCTGGAAAGTCATATATATATTAACGGGCTTTTTGTCGATTTTCTGCTTTCCGTTTTGGCAAAGGGCGATATTGGGGGAGTGTAGAGCTAAGGTTGTTGGGACTTTGTAGTCAGACTCACTAGATGCATAGACTACAGTATAGCGAGCGAGCGTGTTCGATCATGATGAGAGGCGGACGTGTGGGAGTGATAGACAGTCGCGACATGAACTCGGTAAAAGCACGAAGTCGTTAAATGTTGCGAGAATGAGGCGGTAAAACAAAGAGACAACAGGCCAGGGTGACAATATTCTTGTTCAAATATTGAGGCTATGTTAAGCACTGAATACTCATCGCTATGCAGGTACAATTTCCTTGCTCATATCATAATCAATCTCTCTGATACCGTCTTTATCTATGACCTTGACCAACATCTGGACGTAGCATTAGCTCATTCTGAGGAACTTTGAGTAAAACTTACGCCTTTGAAGTCTATGGGCAATCTCCGCTTCAGCTCATCGGTGCACATTCTCAGTATCTTGAGCCCTTGTTCAAAGTCGATGTCCGGGTGGTGGTGTTTGTCGAGTATAGATAAGCAATAGTATCTGGACCTCCAGTTAGCAAGGCGGATCCCACGGCCGTCATCTATGTAGGCAATGGGCTTGGCGACGGGAAAATGACATACTGAGCATAACCATGTGCAGCATACGGGAGAGGAGCCAGCGACGCCAGGTAATCGAGCCAGTAGAGATGCGGTTCTTTGGTGATCGGGTCCATTCCTCCGAGAAGCAAGTTCACCGTGTATGGCTTCCTTGACCGCAGACTTCTCGCCAACTCTCCACGGACAAAGCTTGCAACGGCTGAAGGTCCCAAATCGGTATCATTTCGCATCGAGTAGAGCTGGATGTTGGCCTGTATGTATTCTGCAAACTGTACTGCCAGCTATGGATTAGCCCAACACTTGAGGAGCGCAACCGACTACCGCTCTACCTGTGTCTCCAGCTTCTCCTGAAAATGCCATCAACGTGTGTTTGTTGAGCTGCTTCGTCTTGTCGTCAGAGGCTTTGAGGATCGTTGCACCTCGCATTGCAGCCTTTGACGCCGCAACGATGGTGTAATCCTTGCCAGTGAAGCCGAGTAGAACTTCCCTTGTGAGATGTTAGTCGCTATTGCGTACAGTCACGGATACTGGCTTACATCGTGATGCGTAGTCCCTGCTCAATGTGGGCGAAGTTTAGAATTGCAGGTGACAGGTAGGTACTCGTACAGGTCTACGCGTGAACTAGGATGGGATCAAGAGGGAAGGTCTAGCGAGAATGCCAAGATTTCGCGGCACTCTGCCATAATCCAAAAGTTCTCGGCCATCAAAACGCAGCAGCCACATTGCTGGAATTTGCGCTCCTTGAAGAAGGTGGTGGGTGCCATGTCTTCATTCTTCACTACCCCAGCATCGGATCGAAAGCGCAAGAGAGACGACGCCAATCTGACTACCTCGACCAAAAGAAGAAGCACATCCAAGACCGATGCAAAGCAACCGAGTAAGAAACCTGCCAGACCTCGACGGGACGAATCTATATCAAGTAGCGGTTCGGATGATGAAGCGATTCACAAAAGAGTCAACGATGCAGAAGTACTCTCCGAGAGCGAGTCAGAAGTAGACGAGACGGGGACAGAGAGGCGTCTACGGTTGGCTGAACAGTATCTGGAAAACATAAAGGGGGAGGTTGATGAGGTTGGGTTCGACGCAGAACAGATTGACAAGGATCTCATTGCCGAACGATTACAGGAAGACGTGGTATGCAATTTGTCGTGTTGCACATTGTCCTTTTCCAGATTCTAATCGCCCTGCAGGCAGAGACCAAAGGTCGGCTTTACCGGCATATAGCGTCTACGCTCGATTATCCCTCCGCGACTCAAACGTCTTTCCGCACACCATGCTCGAGCACAACTTCAGTAGCTACCTGTGCTCCCTTCGCGTACACCGTTCACAAAGATCTTACCCTCGTAAAGTGGGAGCTACCCACTCCGCGCCCCTACCGGGCTCCGATTAAAAAGCCCCCCAAAAAGCCTCCCTACCCGATTCGTCGTCGGCCTATCAAGCTCATGACTGTCAGAGGAGATAGGAGCAGGACCGGAGATCTAGACTATCAACACCATACATCTCCCATACTCTGCGTAGCCGCTTCGGATAATGGCACGTTCGTCGCGACTGGGGGAGCAGACAAACGACTTATCATTTGGTCCGCCGACGACCTGAAACCACTACGTGTCTTCACACAGCACCGCGATTCTGTCACCTCTGTGGCGTTTCGAAGAGGCACAAACCAGTTATATTCCAGCAGCGCCGATCGTACCGTCAAAATATGGGACGAATTAGCTTACATAGAGACGTTATTTGGGCATCAAGATCAGGTGATCGATGTGGCAAGCCTGGCGCTTGAGCGATGTATAAGCGTGGGGGCTCGGGACCGCACAGCTCGCCTGTGGAAGGTTGTAGAGCAGACACAATTAGTCTTCCGCGGCGGTGGCAGCTCGGAAAAGCGCCGTTTGCGAAACAAAGATGGAGATGTCGTTGGGCCGAAAAGCTATGGCGAAGGATCCATCGACAGGGTCGCGCTTATCGATGAGGAGCTGTTCGTCACCGGAAGCGACAACGGCTCGATATCTCTTTGGACCCTAAACAAAAAGAAGCCCATATTCACAGTTCCAGTGGCACACGGACTCGAGCAACCAATGAAGCCGGAGGAGGTATCTGCTGAAGCTGAGCCGGACGCCAGGGTTCCGGAGAGACAGCCGAGATGGATCACCGCACTAGCAACAGTCCCTTATTCCGACATTGTTGTGAGTGGCAGCTGGGATGGCCAGGTGAGGATCTGGCGGGTCAGTGAAGACAAGAAAAGGCTGGAATCCATGGGGGTCGTCGGAAAGTTTGAAGTCGACGATGGGAAGGAGAGGGCGGGTGTGGAGGTACCAGATGGCCAGGGGAATGCTGTGCGGGGCATCGTCAATGATCTCTCGGTTTTTGAGAGAGGAGACAGAGGGAAAGATGGGTTATGCGTCGTCGCTGCACTGGGAACGGAGCATCGACTGGGGAGATGGAAAAAGGTCTGCGGCTCGGACAGACCCATCGTTTTCGAGATACCTAAGATAGCTAGTGTTGCAGAGCCAGAGCCAAGGAAAGAGGGTCGACCTGGGAAAGACAGTGTGCTAGAACAGCCAGAAGATGCCTAAATAATCTGCAATCAAACACCCTTATCTTACCAATATGTGGTCGAGGTCACCCGCAAGGGAATTTTTTACTGTCAATGGAGCAGTTGTCCGTAAAGTGACATTTGTAATCATATGCTATAAAGTTGTGCAAGTTGTTGAAGCTGCTGGACTAGTATACATGCGATTGTAGGAGCCTGTAAACTTGAAATAGCCGTTGAACCACGATATTGCTTACAACTCCATGACAAAGATGTAGTAAGCCATATCGTGCAGACGGGAATCCAGGGGGTGCTTTGCAGACTCAGGATGGATACACACCATCCATGGTAGGCACCCTTTTTCAGCTCATGCATGTAAGCCAAAGCACCTTGCCAACAAATCATCAGTCCATTTCCGCTCCCTAACCTTGCGGCATGTTCGTGTGTCCCGATATCCTAGTGATTTCACCGTTGGTCTTTTTTGCCAGTTTCATGACCCTGACCGTAAAAGTCCACTTTGAGACCATCCTCTTTGCTCTCGCTCTGCCTTCAGGCGGCGACGCTCAGCTCTCCTCTCGTTTTTTTGCGCTTGACGGTCACGTCTTCCCTGCTCATTAACTCCCATCACTGTTGGTGAATGAGACTGCCTAATTGTTGGGCTAAGGGGACGTTCACGTGGAGGAAGTGGACTACGACGCCGGGGGCCTCGATGTTGCCGTAGCCCGTCGGATGGCGAAGCACTGGTTGCAGAAGGTCTAGAAATGCTCTGGAGGGAATCAGTCGCTACATGGCTGTCGCGTGAAGTAGTCCGCCTGCGGATGTGCCGAGAGCTATTTGAAAGATGTAAAGATGGCGTTATGGCGGGTCGAGAGCTTTGCGGGAAAGCTCCAGGGACAGCAAGGTTGCGGTCTGCAGACCTCGTTGGACTTGACCCTATCAGAATAGGTGAGGATGTATTGCTGGCCTGACTAGCTGGTAATGTGCCACCATTCCGGGTGATTGATCCACCAGAAGGCTTTGGAGAGTCTCGACCAACAGTGACTGTACCACTACTGGCAGCCACATCGCTATCGTCGTCCAGTGAGAGACGATTGGGCACAGCTCGTCTCCTTCTCGCACGCTGAGCCGGCACAGGGGAATCGGAGTCACTCTCAACCTCGATTGGGCTAAATCTGGAACTTTTCTTATTTGCGTCTGGGTTTTCAGGGGGGATGTTTCGCCGAGAGTTCGCAGATACATCGCTGCTGTTGTACCTGTTTCTAACGCGAAGGGCGTTCAACGCTTGCGAAACACCACTACCACCATTACCATCGCTGCCGTTAGATTGGTCAGATGCCACTGATCTTCGTCGAACTTGTCGCCTGGAGCGTAGGATTGGACCTTCGTCGGAATCATCCTCAGGGTCATATTGAGCACTTGTCGGTGACGTCTCGTACTCTTGGGTGAGTTGGTCATTGTCGGAAGTTTGCTGTTGGTCATCCTCACCATCGATTCCTTCATCTGTTTCCCAATTCAAGCTTCTGGGAGAGTTTGTGACTGAACGCGGGCCAGTCTCAACATCGTTCACAACAAAATCATCCAGTGAGCCAACTTCCTCGTCCTCGCTGCCCTCATCTGTATCATCAGGGAAAGTATCATAAGGAGTCTCTTCTTCCGGATGTGCCCGTAGCCGGTTGGGCTGTGATGTAATCCGTCTATCTCTCTGACGGGTCCGCGATAAGAAATCCTCGGCCTCAGAACGCAAACGTGGGGGAAGTTCCTCAGAGGTAGCATCCTCACTCGAATACTCGTCCCCGGAGTATTCAATATTCGGGACATAACCGTCCATATGAGCATCATCATCGAGTGCCTCCACAAGTTCTTCCATAAAGGCCTCATCCATATCGTACTGGTCCTCATCCCAATATCCGTGGCCATCAATTTCGCTCATCTCAGATGAGTCTATCCCTTCCGGATATTCACAATTTTCACAAAGTCCGTCTTGAAGTTCCCATGCGCACCGTGGGCACCGATCGACACCATCTTCATCGTCTCTTATCGCGGCTGTTGGTCTTCGACGCGTCAGTCTGAAGCATCCCCGAAATAGGCCACCTTTGAGACCAGGGATTGCCTTGTCTCTTTCGACTAAAGCTGCCTCCTCTTCCTGCCATTCTTTGTGTTCCTGGGTACTTTCCCCGACAGGCATCAGCTCTGCCCGGTTTGTGAATATTTGCGTCAAATCACGAACCTATCAGAGTATCAGCTGGCGCCGTGGAGCGGTACAAGGACAAATTCTCACAAGATAAGCAGGGGCAGGCGGACGTAGCACATCGGCTCTGCAATCGGGGCATGATTTCGTAATTCGGTTTCTTTCAAACCAACGAGCAAGGCAACTGTAGCAGAAAGTATGCCCACATTCGATTGTGTAAGGTTCAAATAAAGGTCTTACGCATACTCTACAGGTAACGAGAGCTCGTATATCGTCAAGGCTTGTTTGGAGTGTTTGTATTAGACCGATAGAGTCATCTCTTCCATCGCGCCCCTGATCTGGCTTGCCGCTAGAGGTTCTTATGGCTCCTTTAGCGACTGAGTCTCCCATAGTGAATCAAATTGCGGTACAACGACCGAGTAGAGGTTCAATTGACGGGAGTGCGGGGGAAAGCATAGATCTAAGCTGAGAAGCCGCTGTGGAAATTCTTTTGAGGTAGGTGGCACCCTCTCTGAATTATTTTTCAAGCTGATAGCGGTGTTGGTAGAAGGAGGGAAGCGAATAGAAGTAAAGTAAAGCACAGTAGAGTAGAGTAGAGTGAAGTAAAGAGAAGTAAAGAGAAGTAAAGTGGTACAGATGATATTTTGAAGGAAGGGAAGGGTGATGTTTGACAAGTTTGGCAGCAAGAAGAACGATTGGATGAGTTGAATCAAGGGTACGATCTAGCTGCATTAGCTTCCGACTCAGCCAAGCTTTTTTTAGCCGCCTTGGCGCCACCATACTTTACTTTATGCTGAGGCTTTTCGATGTCTTCCTTCAATGCATCCAACACGTCAAGCAGTCTGCGCATCCGGAGCATCTATCTATTGGCAGGGTATCTTATTTTGATCTCAAATCATCCCTCGGGTATTCTGGGATCTGAAGTGTTCTTTGTTCTTCGTTCTTCACTTTTGAAGCTTCGCCACTTCGGAACTGTCCTCGGAAAAGAAACCGGGACCATATACCCCCTTAGACAATCATGTTATTGGTAGATAAGTTGTTGTAGATAACGCTCTTATGTGGGCTAGATCGTGAGAAGTCTCGCCAGTCTCGCCAGTCTCCAAACCGGGGTTCTGTCTCAATAGAAGACTACGAGAATGGACCGCAGACCACCAGAAAACGGTGTTTGTTGTCATGGTAATATCGATTTGTCCAAGGAGATCATTCTACCTTCATTACGGTATAATCCCGCGAAGATGAAGATAGGCATTGGAGTAAAATGCGTCATGATTCAAGAAACCTCTGATCAAATTACAATGTCAAGTCATCTCGCTAAAAGTCATTGGGAAGACTAGTCCCTTGCCATCAAATCCTCGTTTCACCTTGCCACCCTCTGAGTCTGAGGGTCTGCTCACTCATCTCTCTTGCGTTTGATCTTCGCAAAGTCGCTGAAGAGATGGCTCTCATCGATACTGCCTTTTGTTACGAGCTCATCATCGATCATTTCTTTGTTCATGTGTGCGAGAAACATTTCCTGGTCATACAGAAACGCTTTGAGCGCCTTTGTGTTGAGCTTCCTGCCGCTCCTCTCTGCATCCCTCATAATCTTGAGCTGAGTGCGGATTCTCTCTTCAAGGATTTCCAGGCGGTACTCACTGAACTGGTTATACAGTTCCGACAAGTCTGAAATTGGACGGACAGTGGTAAGCACGGTGTCGTCCTTGACGGTGTGGCTTTTTGGACGGAAAGATGTCACCATAGTGACCCTCTCCGTTGACCCAAGAGCGCGTAGAGCTTGGTGCTCTATATAGCGGCCTTGCAGCACAACGGCACAGCCCTATCAGATCTTTAGCTTATCTCATTTCGAGTCTTAGGTTGACCTACCATCTGAGGGCCTCTGACTTTGACGATATCTCCATCTCCAGTGCGCAGGGCCGTCTCTCCACCGATCATATTGGTACAGTCGCTGAGCATGGTAACGCAGACGAAAGGATAGCTGTCCGTGTGCCAGTCGACAATGGGCTTGTCATCCTCCCACGGGCAGCCAGCGATACCCTCGTCATCCTCAGTCAGCTTTTTGTCCACAAAGGCCTCAAGCTCTTCCGCTTTCTGCTTCTCTGATTTGACGGAAATATTGATATTAGCAATCTCGAAATCCATTTCTGTGACAAGCTCGACGCCCGCAATCTTGGAGACGATTGCGAGCGTCTCAGGATTCTTCCATGCATCGTATACAAAGGGTGCATATCTGGTATCAGATGTTAGTGCCGCAGAGTAGGAGCGAGAGGTAGACGGAGGAGGTTCCTTCGGATGTTTACTCACTTTGCCGCGAAACCTCTTAATTGACACTGCGCCAGGTTACTGGAGTATCTGCAATTCTCCAAAACCTCTTTGCTGAATATTTCGGCTCTCATGCGTTGCACCGCCTCCTGAGTGAACAGCTGAAAGGGATCAGAGACAGCAAATGGAGACACTCCGGTACCCTCAGGAAGCTTCAAATCGCTCATAGACAGAGTATTTGCAGGTGGTGTGAAATCTATGTGCTTCTTGGGATTGAAATTGTCGGTACTAAGCGGATTTATCGACATCGTGTTGATGAATGGCTCGATAGGGAGGGGCGTCTCTTCGTTCTTGAATGACATGACTTTCGCGGTGGCCATGCCAGCAGAATAACAAAATGTTTCTGGATTCTTTGGCCTAGGCGGTGCTCTAAGTAAAGGTTAGTCGTAGCGAGGGGGAACGGAAGCGATTGAAAGAAGTAAGCGATGAGGAGGTCTCAGGGGATGGCCAGCGTTGGATAATGGCGACAGGTAGGGAAATACTTGAATGCAGTTGAATCGATTTGAAATAATGACGAACAAAGCAACCCGGGTATGAGACAACACAGAAGAATCACCTGATAAGGTAGAGGACTGTTATCTATACACTTACTGCTCTTATCTAGGGAGCTCAAAAAGCTGGCATTGAGTATTGATAGGAAATTAGGACATTTGATGATTATTGGAACAATATGTAACGCTTCTTACGTGGACACCAAAGACTATTATTATACACCAAGATCGACGGGACTCAAGTGGTGTACTTGCAGGCAGGAGCATCGATGATCTTGACAGCTCTGACCACTCCGGGACGAGAATACCCCTCAATTGAACTGTTCGCTGGAATTTGCGTTACCGCTTTGACGGTTGCATAGTGCTATGACACAGAGAAAGTCAATTCTGCCTTTGATTCGGGGTTTTCAAACCACACACGCATCTCCTGGACCTCCATAACATAATCTAGTCTGGAATCGTCCACAAATCGAGGTGGTTGCAGCGTTCTGGGTGAAGGTGGAGACAGGATTTGAGAAAACAATGCTATCACTGAGCGCCACCTCCGCCACTTTGTGCACTGGCCCGGAATACATGGGGGCATATGAAGAGCAACGGCCAAGAGTAGATTTCATCTATGGGAAAGTTTAAAAAGGGTCAACGGAGTAGCATGTTGTATGGATTCGATTACTTTATTCGGTTTGGCACTGCGGCTGGACCGGATCATGCGACTATGCCGAGGCTAAGGTATGATAGTATAAAGTACCTTTGGAAATTTTACCGTAGTGACATTTGTGCGTCTGTAAAAGCCGAACCATTTAAGTGGTAGGTAGGTATTGGTGGGTAGATCCGTGTAGGACGGCGTTCTCCTCCCTTCGAACTTTTCCAACGGGCCCTAAAGCAAGCTTCAAGCAATCTAAGGACGCCATAAGCATGCAATGAACCCTTCTCGAACTTTATTCACAATTCTAAATTAGCAAAATACCTCGATTCGATTCCAATCGCTGACACCCATGAAGTTTGAAAGTATTCACCTCAAGTACAACACAAATATCAGTGGACATTGGACAATATGCTTCGCCAAGAAAATGATGAGAAGAAATCATTTCCGGCAACAGACATCAACAAAGCCAGGATCGTCCAATGATCTCGTATGATGGTCTGGACCCACCTGCTTGATAAAGACAGCTTAGGATTAGATGGACAGATAGTGTAAGGTCTAAGCTAGCGACCAAGACCATGAAGCATGAATCCCAAAGGACTCTGCAGCTGCATTCTCGGCCTCAGTGAGCCCTGCATTGGTGCCACGGTTGCTGGGGGGAGCGAGCGTGATTTCCCAATATGATTGTATAAGATACCCAACCTTTGATACAAATTCATGAGACGAACAGAATCCGTGCTAGTGCGAAAAATTTGCAGTTGTTATATCTCTGGATATTCGAGACTCGGTATTGGCAACTGCGCTATGCGAATGACCATAATTGGATAGCATGAGGGGACTTTTGCTTTCTGCACGCCAGAGGCTTCATGTGGTTGGAAGTTGTGGCAGTCAAAAAGGAGCCCGCCGCCGCACCATCGCATGAGGTTGAATCCCTAACGGTTAGAGTAAAATGCTGATAGCGCTAAATTAGCTTACCCGAACAGCAGCGGAATCGTCCCGCTAAGGTACTTGTAGACGAGGTACTTTAAGTGTTGAGTTGCACTTCCATATCCCTACAGGCGGGAATATAGAATGCAGCAAAACTTCATCAATCGCACCATCACCTGCAATATAATCTCATAGAGATGGACGATGAGAAGGGATCTACCGAGTCCCCGTGGGCCAAAGCAGAGGCTGCATTCACAAGGTTTGTTCCCAAAACCTTGTCTGCATTGGAATTTTTAGTTAATATGCCTGCCTGCCTACCTCGACCTCATAGCTTTTAATGGCGCGCAGGACTGACCGTATGGTAGTAAGGAGCCAAGCAAGTATCTCGACCCTTGTCAGGAAGCAGCGTCTCGTAGCATAAAATGTTTGCATCGCAATGGAGGAGATAGGCAACTATGTTCCGATTATTTCCAGTGAGTCTGCCTAATCTCGACTTTCAGAATTTCCAAGTCTAGGGTGGTATCGGAAGCCCCTATCCGACATGTGATCCACTGGCTCACGACCGTCTTTATCGATGCAGGTCTTACAGAGATTGCAAGAAAGCATGGGTGCGCATCGGGAAACAAAACCTTCAGTTGGGCACAAATGCTGAAGGTAGTGCAGATGACCGAGCGCAAAGAGGCAAAGAGGAAAGATTCCAAGGGATTTTTTTCGAAATAAGCAGAAGTCTGCCTGTGGTATTGAGGATCCGGGGGAGGAGGACTGCTAGTCAACATTTGCGCCTTGAAGATCGACAGGCACTGCGATTGTTAGCCACATTCGGGCATACGTCGCAGTGACTACGAATGCTGGGGAAATAGAAGTACCAACCTAGGAGTGTGCGGTGCGGCAGCCATGCCCGGATGTGTCAACAGCAGAATAGGGGCAAATTGATACCTGAAAAGACGAGTAGGTTCGGAGCTTGCGTTATGATACTGGCCTCCACTACGCGACTAGAAGCTAAGGCTGCGCGGAATGGAATTTGGGATTACGGCAGTCTCGCGAGTCGCCCACGTGTTCTGCCACGACGCGGAAAAAATCTGGACTGAGTGTACTTTACGCGGGTATCAAGAAACAGGTGACTTTTGGTAGCTTCCAGTCGCGTGATTAAGCTGGGCCTTTACGACAATTTAACACCACCCAATTTAACACTCGCCAAACCCCTTGCTGCGATCTTCCCAGTCATACGGTTAGTTACAAGCCAGCCTGTCCATCTCTGCCGAGGCCTCGATTAGCTTACTTCATTTTGCTTAGCCCCGTCGTCTTTGTGCCCAATTACGTACGTGCCCGATTATCAACATGACCTACTTAGAATCCCTCCATTTAGAGAAGGGCGAGGACGTGATAGGTCGTAAGATACTAGGTGTAGTATGACATTCCAGGATGACATCTGCTACGCCTCAGCGAGATCTCGTCCAGCCCTGCGCCTGTGAAAAACGGAAGCGTTGAAAAGGTGAGTCGTATCATTATGCATACACGGGAGGTGAAGAAAGTGGACGGATTATTAGAGCATTGAGGTCTCAAAGCCCCACAAGATCAAATACTCGGTTTCAATGTGGACTGTATCCTCTAGTATAAAACAATTGGAGGTACAATCCCTTCGATAACGCGAGAAAGCACCAACGAGGTCATCTGAGAGTCTGATTCGAATGGTTGCTTGGATCTCGTGACTGAAAGCCGCGTCCCAATGGAAAGATTCTAGGAGGCTGCCGTGTTTCTTGTCAGTGTTTCTTGTCAGCCTGCTACGGGGCTCGGCGAACGGACATAATCTTATTCCGCTAGCTTAACCCCGATCGATCTTGAACCCCACAATGATTTTGTAAACACTACATAACAAATCATAACGTGTCGGGCATTTAGCCCAATATGCCTACTCTCGACGGGCAAGATCAGGCTTTGAACGGGTTGATACTAGCTAAGCAATGGAAGCAGGCCCTGAATCATTGTGAGAAGAAGCTGAAGAAGGCAAATAATAACGATTATCTACTGGTTGGTCGGCCATGCTGAATGACCAACAAGCTGGACCCTCATGCTCAAACAATTACAGGTCAAAAAGATCAACGTACTGCTTTTGTGGCCAGATGAGGCACGTAATCAGCAAGGGTTGAAAGAGCTCGACGTCCTAGTGGAAAGAAAGCCCCCAGTGGACGACATCGAGACTCTACGTGCTTTAGATGTAATTGCTGAATCGAGAGGAGAGCTTGAGCCAAAGCTGCGCCAAGTTTGGCAAAGAGCTGCAGGGGCGCGCCCTCAGGATGAAAAGCTGCACATGGTATGGTTTCGGTCAAGATTCCAGGTCGGCAACTTGAGAGCTGCACAGCAGGCCTCTCAAACTTGGATGAAGAATTTTCCAAAGAAACGAGATCCCTTTTTTCTCTACATTCTTACAATGTATAAGCTCGCCGAAGACTCGGCCACACCGGAGTCGGAACAAACTCTGTTGCGATCTTTGGCCTACAAATTCCTTTCGAAAGCTGTCTCAGAAGCTCCAGACAAGATAGAAGGTATCAAACCCACAAGAGCTATTAGCACCTTGGAAGACGTTCTACTGCTAGTCAGAGTATACCGAGCGCAGGCAAAGTACTCGGAAGCGGCCGACGTTATTAGAGAGTCTCGTGTGGGCATGGAGTCTTCGCAAGGGAGGGATTCATGGGAACTTATCAGGCAGCTGATCGAAGTTCTGGAACAAAGCCATCAATGGACAGAACTATGGCAGCTCTGTCAGCAGCTCCTAATCGATGCTCGTGACAAATTGAACGGGAAAGAATTTCACTTGAGTCATTATCCTTTTGGCAGACTTGGAGACGACTGGAAAGTGTGGCAGGCACTTGTCACTGCGAGTAGCAATGTCAACATCCCAGAGTGAGTGCACACCGCTCTTTGATTGTTCGAGCAACATTTGTTGACTATCGAAGGCGGTCAATGTTCACGGAAAAATTGATTAGCTCTTTCGGTACCGGCGTGTCTAGCTCTCGCAACGCTCGACTCGCTTTGCTCAAGTACTACTCATGCAAGATTGATGCGGGAATGAATTTTCAGGAGCAGTTGCTTTTGGCATGCTTGGAGTATTTCAAAGACTTTTCAACTAAGGTCGCGTGCTTCCATGATCTACAAATATATCTCTCATCTTTGGAGAGAGCGAACCAGACGAGATTGGTCGAACTTTCCGGCGACGTTGCTCAAGGTATCCAGCCCGAATTAATTGACACAGAGGTCAGTGTATCGAGCGTACTGATTGAACGATACTAAGCCTATGTTGCAGTCGAAAAAGTTGCTGTGGATCACATCGGAGATTAATGTGCTAAAGCTCGAATACAACCTTATTATCTCAAGAGACGACAACACCTTCAAGTATGGCCTCCTCCAAGGATTCATTTGCAACTGTCTCCGACTCTACAAGCTCTCAATAAAGTACGATCTCAACCTCCCAGTGAGCGACCGTTTACCTGGAGACGACGCTGCTCTATTGGCTGCCATGGGTCTCATACGTCTATACAAAACACGGCAGCGCTATCCAGAGCACAATAACGCGTTACTGCGAAGTATTGTCGTTCTGGAACATCTCCTCTTGCGCTCCAAGCACAATTATGATGCGTTGTTGATCTTAGTTCGGCTCTACATGTTTCTGGGAGCAGGGTCGCTGGCCTTGGAGCGATACTCTCGGCTGTCAATTAAGAATCTGCAGCACGCAACAATCGGGTGGGTACTTTATACCCACATGTCGACGATCCATCCGCATCCTGTAGGCCAAGCCCGCACGAGTAGCGGAGGCCAGCCAACTATTGACCCGGCATCTGACATGGCCCAAGCTTTACATTGGCATAACTCTGCCTTGGGTCTCAGTGAAAGATCTGTAACCTCGATGCAGGAGAATGGTCAGTGGAGCATGTCTTTGGACGCTCTCTCCACCAGCAGTCATATTGGGTCTGGATTCTCGAAGCTTTTGCTTCTTGTTGAGACGAAACGGATAGCGCGCTTCCTCTCTATATCCCATGAGATTCCAAACCTTGAGATTAGTAAGTGGTTTATTCGGTGTCAATGAGCTTGCCTTCTACTGAATTCAGGCTAATCGTGAAAGTGCCAATCCCTCCTCGGACAAAGGATGCCCGAGACCGATCGGCGTTTCCAAACTACGAAGCTCATGGCCAGCTAACTTTCGAAGAGACTCTACCCTCAGCAGGTTCCACCGTCGATATAAATGTA
This sequence comes from Usnea hakonensis, assembly GCA_013423325.1. Classification (NCBI taxonomy): domain Eukaryota; kingdom Fungi; phylum Ascomycota; class Lecanoromycetes; order Lecanorales; family Parmeliaceae; genus Usnea; species Usnea hakonensis. The sequence continues at coordinate 73,081 of BLJB01000054.1, forward strand.
AGCATGAACATGAAACATGATACTATAGGACTGGTCCACTGACTTGGGTATCCTAGGACAAGTGGCTGGAGCACCAACTCAGCCTAGCGAGTTTTTGGGACAAGCTCCATAACCATGGCCATAGCTCGATCGACGAGGCTGGACTGGCTGTGATGAAAGAGCACACCGGGTCGGATCCAGACGCATTTACCGATGCGGAATATACGATAGGCGTTGTTCTAACACTCTTTCACGAGCTATACAGCGTCTTCTATCAAAAGCCATCACCGACAAAAGCGGAGAATGTCAATGTTTGGCTACGCAAAGTATTAGAAAACATCGAAATCTATACTGTGACCGGCTCGCGGACCCTAGAGTCAAACATGGAAGCAGGAATGAATGCCTCTGCGCGACTGGGAGAGAGGTTGACAATACCGCTTTGGAGCTACTTTCATTCCATGTATACCTACTTGGAACTCTGCAAATATTTGAACCCACTGTTGGACTACATGCTTGCAGAAAGTCGCAAGTACAAATATATCGATGCCAATTGGCTAAGATCAAAACTAGCCACGATTCGAGACGAAGGCGGTAGGCTGGCCGTCAATGTTCGGCTTTCTGCGAGGGATCTGCAAGATAAGCTGCGAGGTCCCGATGTCCTCCAAGAAATTACAAGAGAGATCCTAAGGGATAGAGGTAAAACGAACTCGGAAGATGTCATTGGGACGGAACTCCGATCCTTGGGGAACGAGTCAACTCTGATATGCCAAGACATACAAGAAAGCTGGATCGAGGCATTAGATGGACTCATTGAAACAAAGATCACATAGATCGGGGAGTCATAAAAGGTCTGCCTGTTTGGGAATACAAGGCTTCATTTGCATAGCGTGAGGAGTTTTGAGAACAAGATACCCCGTTGCATTGCCGAGGCGCAAAACATCTGGCAGAGGACTCAGTGAAACCTCAATCAAACGTGGGCATAATAGCTACGCTTTGGACAGGCGCGGCTTCTTCAAATGGACTCATTTTGAAGGAACGATTAGCTTTGCCTACATTGTTGCGCTAAACGTTACCTGTGCGGACTTTCCGAGCTCAAAGTCGATCGTTTTCCGCTTTTCTTCTTTCCTGAGCCTTGACCATCAACTCCCTCTTCTCATCCCTCACCGTCACATATATCTGCTTTGTTGTCAGCGTTCGTCCCTGGAAATCCAAAATCTCAGGAGTAGCCACTCACCCAAAACCACCAGAGCATCTCCAAAAATGCCCAAGTAAATACGACACTATTACACAGCACGTCCCCCTTCGTGCCTGTCGTGCCACCCAACAAGCCTCCTGGCTTCCCAGCATAACTATACCCGGTGACGGCAAAGAAAAATGCCAACCTGACCGGCGCCTGGCTGCTCCAATAATGACTGCCCACCTCTTCCGATAATCCCGAACTCGTCAAATCTGAAATGGCAAGCAGAGCGAGGAATAAAGCGGCGAGCGTGGCGGCGGGGGAAGGCCTGGAAAGGGATGAAGGAGGGTCAGGGAGCTCCATTGAGGCGCCGAGAACGTAGACGAGGCTGTGGGAGGCAACGATGGCGGGGGAGGTGAAGAGGTAGTAGGAGATTGTTAGGTGAAAGAGGGTGACAGTGCGAATGAGAGATTGAGCGGAGAAGATGGCCATTATGGGCTTTCGAGAGGTCAGGGATCCTGGTGGTAAAGAAGGAAGCTACTTAGATGGCCATTATGGGCTTTCGAGAGGTCAGGGATCCTGGTGGTAAAGAAGGAAGCTACTCTACAGCTGAAGCTGAACCGATCGACCGAGGTTTGCCCGTCGGTGACAGCTCCGCTCCCCGCTAGTGGGGGGTTTTAATGTGGGGGTGATCTCTCGCTCCCAGCTTGTTTTACCTTCATACTGAACTTCTAATATTTCTTAGCGACCTTTCTGTCCATAATTCTGTAGTTCCTTTGCAGTATGAAATAAACAATGCCATCTCCCACCATCCATGCCACCCTGAACAAAGAAAAGCACATCAAATACTGGCTCCGCTGCTTGAAAACCTACCTCCCAAACGTCTACACCTCTAACGAAGCACAGCGTATGAGCTTGGCGTTCTTTATCCTCTCCGCACTCGATCTCCTCTCCGCACTCCACACCAAGACAACTGCCTCTGAACGTACAGAATACGCCGACTGGATACTGCACTGTCAGCACCCTGATGGAGGTTTTAGAGGTTTTACAGGGACCATGACAGGGGATGGGACGAGTAACAACTGGGATGTAGCGAATCTGGCTGCTACTTACTTTGCATGTGCGGCACTGGTGGTGCTAGGGGAGGGTATTGAGAGGGTGAGGAGGAAGGAATGTTTGGAGTGGATACGGAGGTTGCAGAGAGCGAATGGGAGCTTCGCAGAGGGAATAGGGAAAGGAGGCACGGTGGAAGGGGCTGAGGACATGAGGTTTTGTTACTTGGCTGCGGGAGTAAGATGGTATTTGAGGAGAGGAGAGGATATGGATAAGGTCGAGGACATTGACGTTGAAGGATTAGTCAAGTGGATTGAGGCTTCCGTGGTGAGTAACGATGATATCAAGTACGACATGGTATGCACCGAATGCTAAGACTGTAAGACCTACGAAGGAGGCATTGCACAGGCCCCGTTCCACGAGGCACATGGTACGCAACATGTCGCTCTTGTTGCCGGGTGAAGAAGCCATACTTATGTGCGTGCGCAGCTGGGCTTACGTACAATGGCGTCGGTGCACTGAAACTACTCGGCAGGCTACCACGGCATGTAAGCGGCTCAAAGAGCGAGGGTGCGATTGGCGCAGACTTCGTAGAGAACGTTACGAAATGGCTCGTTTCGCGGCAGACCCTGATGCTGCGCGAAGACGATGAAATCGCCATGGCAGACGAAGAGGCACCCGATCAAACGCCAAGTTTCTCTCCTCCTATTTTTCAGGTCCAAGGTGTCTTCCCTGTGTCGGTTGCAGATGCAAAGCTTTCAAGCCATCTTATCGAGCCATCGCCACATGACCTTCAGTGGGCCGGCTTCAACGGTCGGTGCAACAAGGTCGCTGATACATGCTACGCTTTCTGGGTTGGAGGAACATTGGGTGTAAATCGCTATCATACCGTATCACGGACGTCAACTGACCAGAGGGCCGGTGCAGATGCTGAATAGAGAACACATCCAGAACTTCAACGCCATCCGCCACTACTTGCTGGACAAGACGCAACATATAATTGGTGGTTTTGGGAAACTGCCTGGTGATGTGCCCGGTCCGTATTCCCTCCATAGGTAGCTACCAAGACTCAGCGATCTCCTAACGTGAGATCTTGATTAGACATTCTACACTCGAACCTCGGTCTCGCCGCCCTGGCGACCATGCACGACCCAGATTTGAAGAGTATAGATCCGATGCTATGCATCAGCCGCAGTGCGAGGGAGGATTTCGAGAAGAGCTCCGGGTTCTGAGCAAGCACGCGGCAATCTTCAGACTTCATACCTAGCCGAGAGCATGCATGGACAGATTCACAAGTCCCAGATACCCGGGATGTTCGAGTATTCATGTTCCTGCCATGTCCTGTCGTCTATTTATATTCTCAGTACCCAATGAGCAACCAGGAGTCAGCTTTGAATCTGTCGCTCAAATGGCTTCCCCCCCCTTTTCGTTGCATTCCCGTACTAAAAGATCCAGGTACCTAGGAACAATATGGAACCTAAGGCACCCAGAATCCCAACTGTGGATTTCGATCTCTAGACTCGGAAATCCGCACAAATTTCTATACGATGTCATACCGTATCTTTTTCGGGAAAAAAAAGGTGTAGAAAAACGACAGACAGACAGACAGCAAACGCGACAAATAAAGCGATTGAAAGCAGTCTTACGTTTATCGAAGAAGCATCATCATCAATTATAAAAAAAAAAGAGAGAGAGAGAGATCGAGGATAGATAAAACATGAGAAATGTAAATGCTGTCGCACAAAGTGAGCAAAAGATGTCTGGCGCAAATCCTTCATAACGCACTAGGCCAAATGTGGCAATTCGCACTGACTCCTTGCTTACTATGAGTCACGATCCATTTCTCAAGGGGGGGTATATTGTGTATTAAGGAGTATTCCCTCAAAGCTCAAGTAGCTCAGGGGTAGAGCATGGATTTGCAGTGTCCAGGGTCCGCTGTTCGAATCAGTGTTTGAGCTTTTTGATTTCTTTCAGTCGGAGTTTTATTCTTTTCACATGTGCTCGTCAGTGAGGCTAAGGGAAGGTGATGATGTAGTTTTGGTCTCTTCTATAGCCATAATCGTTAGTCAAAGGCATTCCAATTGTCGGAAGACCTCCATGGAATTTCTAAGTAAATGCTTTTTGCAACGCCAAAAAAATGCTATTATACATTTAGAGTGCCCGCCCGTCCTCTGTCAGTAGACCCAACGGTTCCTAAAGCGTATTTTCTTTAACTTTTGTCGTCTGCCCAGTCTCCTCGACTTTGATCGTATGCACCCCTGCCGATGGATTACCGTCCTGGTGAGTCTTCCGAGCCCCTTTGCCGTCGCTCCCAGCAGGTTCGTATATGATCTTCCCCTTCTCATCTCTAGGCTTCCTCTCCCAGCCCGTCTTCATGCCCCGGGAAAGCTTGAAGCGGGGGAACACATGACCTTCCGTGTTGAAGACGACAGACTCCAGTGGTAATAGGTCATTAGGTGAAAAAAGGAGATATAAGTATTTCAGAGTCTCGGCCTAACTCCGTCAGTTTTGTGGATCTTGTCAGCAGACGCAAGGGTGCATTACTAACCAGCCAAAAGCTCTCCATATTATCCTGCAGCAACGGGGGTATGTCGTTTGCGTTGGAAAGGCTAGTAAAGCCAGCACCGTCCTCTGCGGCACTGTACTTGACGAATGATGTAAACATTTCCCATCCCCATTGGCGGTACTTCTCGTCGCCAGTAATCCGCCACATGTAGAAGAGCGTCTCAGCTGTTTCTGGGCGCTGTAGATTGTGGCGATCATTGACTTTGATAATGTAGTCGTCTTTCCACGCCGCATGTTCTCCCTGCGTCATCTCCTTGGACGCCAAGATCCCATCGGACTCCATGTGTGGGGGCTCTTTAAGGTGAAAATGAGAGATTTCTGGCGCTAACCCTGTCGGAGTGATCTGGTACATTCCCCAGCAAGTTTTGGTCAGTTCAATGGCGAGCGCCATGTCCTCCTCTTCCTTTTCGCTCCAAAGACCGGCTTTTTTGACTTCTTCAATGGTAAGACCTCCTGTCACGCCAAGAGCAATAGTACCAGGCATGAAGCAGACGAGATGGTCCATTTTCCCTTCAAGCTTCCCACCAAGACCGAAGGGCCGCTCGCCGAGGACGGTGAAATAGTGCGGGTACGAGTATGTAATCAGCCATTTTCTAACACCAGCTAGAGATTGGTTCCACATCTCTTGGTAGATTGGCTCTTCGCACGAAGTCTGCAGATATTGCTTGATAAGGTATTCATAGTACGAGTCGCCTCGGCTTCCCAGTCGTATGTTGTTGTCCCTAAAACCACCTGTGGTGGCATAGATGAAGATTGGTAGAAGACCATCCTCCATACCATTATCGTCGATGACTTGGATAACTTTCTCTGCACTCTCCCAATAATTCTTCTCTCCAGTCAACATAGCAAGGTATTTAAATTCTAATTGCAGACTGGATGCCTCAGCGGTTGATGATGCGCCTCCATCTACATGAGACTCCTTTCCTTTGGAGGTCTTTAAATTGACACTGGCATACGGCACACCGCTATCGGAGTCGAAGGCGCCCATGAGACGACCTGCCAAATCTGCAGCCTTCTCAAGATACAGATCCTCTCCTGGAGCACCTTGATCATCGTCCTTTAGAGGAGCCATATCAGGGAAAGCAGTCGAGAGGTAATACGCTGAAAGAAGACCCCCAAGCATACGTATAGTAGTCTCGAAGGTATTGACTTCATGGTCCTGGTTGTAATCCAAAGAAGTGGATATCCACTCCCGGGCATGAGACAAACGGGAGGTTAGATTCATGATCATTAGAGTGTCTAAAGCATCGACAATAATCCAGCCCATGCCTTTGCCGTCGATATCCATTTGCCGCCCTGTCTTTGAGATTGGATGATATTCATCAAAGCCTGTAAAAAATCGTCATCAGCTTGAGGATCTTGAAGCTGACTCGAGGTTGACTTCGTGGGCAAAGAGCCTCATGAGTTCAAAATTATTGCAAGCCGAAAGGACATACCCCATGCATACTGCTCGTAGCCATCCCAACTCAGCATGAATGCATCCTTCACTTTCTCCCGTCTGTCATCCCAGTCCACGGATGCCGATGTCGTAGGGCTGCTCAGCCAATTCCAAGCGCTTTTACTTGTCTCTTTTGGTTTGGTCTTGACGGCAGAGGGCGAAAGCACGCCAAGCCAATATGCCAACCCTATCAGAACCAAAACTGCTCCACTAATAACCCGCTTCTGTCTGTATAAAGGTACGTATTTTCTGGATCCTGCATAGTTATATGGCTTGTCCTTGTACATTGGCAACTCTTTCTTGTCCATGAATCCTTCCAGCTTGGATCCTAGGCCCCCGTTTGTACTGCCGTTCTGTGACCTTGGTGGCCCTGAATTGCCCCAATAATCTTCGGCGTGAGATCGTTGCGTAAGAGACATAATTTGGAGCGGAGGCAAACCCCAATGTGTCCTCCGTACACCGGGACACTATTTCCCCTCCAGACTGCGATGCCGGCTCAAAGCCTGCTCTATCGTTACATGTAGGTTTCTTCGCAAGGAAGTGCGAGGTTTTGGGTAATGACTCAACAATATGTTGAGCTCTCACGCTATCTGATTACAAGGTGCCGTAAAAGGACTCCATGGAGCGAGGAGGAACATCCCCTTGAGAGCATAGTATAGGACGGTGATTTTGCAACGCGCAAGATTATTCTTGTTCACAAGAGAGTCGCGTGAGTTTGCATACGTTGACGGGACGAGTCTTGGCGTTTTCAATTTACCCCTGGCCCAAGGGCAACGAATTTACTATTGTACAGGTGGTATCGTGGTGTTATCTTACGAACCTGCTGAGCTTGAAAATGTATTCATTTGCCTTGCTAATGCTGACGCTTCAGGAATGTGTATTCTATTATTTACAGCTTCTGATATTCCAATTTGCCCTCTAGCTTCTTCGATTCCGCAACCTTTCTCACTGCCTTGTTGAAGTCGTCTTGATTTATTGAATCTCTGTAATCTTTGATAGCGAAAAGCCCACTGATTCAAAAGGTTAGTACGCGAAAATTGATTAATAACGAAGGTTCACTTACGCTTCTGTCACCACATTCCGTAGATCTGCACCGTTCAGCTGATCACTCATCTTTACGACGCTCTCGAAATCAATCTCCCCGTCAAGTGACACACCGCTTGTGTGGATCTTGAGAATCTCCAATCTGCCAACCTCATTTGGCAGTGGTATTTCAATCTTCCTATCCAGTCGACCCGCTCTCAAGAGTGCAGGGTCTAAGGTGTCTGGTCGATTGGTTGCCATTATGATTTTGGTCTTACCTAAGTAGTCGAAGCCGTCGAGCTGATTGAGCAATTCCATGAGTGTGCGCTGGATCTCTCGGTCGGCAGACGTGCCCTCTGAAAATCGGCGTCCTCCAATGGCATCGATCTCGTCCATGAAAATGATACATGGTTCATGTTCCTTTGCATATCCAAACATTTCCCTTATCAGACGTGCTGACTCGCCGATGTACTTATCCACGATCGCCGAAGAGACAACTGTCATGTATCAGCAGACGTGTTGGCAAAGTATTTTAAGAAAATATCTACCCTTTAAGAAATTCGTCTCTAAGCCACTGGCCACCGCCCTTGCCAATAATGTCTTCCCTGTGCCAGGAGGTCCGTAGAGCAAAACCCCCTTCGGTGGTTTGATTCCTACCCTCAGGAACAACTCCGGATTCTTCAGCGGCAGCTCGATAACCTCTCGTAATTCTCGTATTTGTTCGTTCAGTCCTCCAATACCGCCAAAGCTCACCTGTCCTGGGTCTTCCAAAGACATGTTGTATACAAGTGGGTCCACTTCTCGAGGTAGCATTCGCATTATGGTAAGGGTAGTCATATCAAGAGCGACTCGGGTGCCTTGTTTCAGCTTGGCCTTGTCGACCTTGGATCGGCAGCCGACGACATAACGAGGACCGGAGGATGCCTTGACGATGACTAGCGGTGGCGGTGTTAGCGATGTCTTATGTGTAGTGCTATCGGATCTGAATGCGTGCTAAGCATGTATTACTCACATCGTTCCTCGTCGAGCTGCTTCAGAACTTCCCCTATAATCTGACCTACACTCTGCAAAGCCTTGATATTATCTTCGGTAGTATCAAAATCCTTCTGTAAAACCTTGATATCGAGCCGCAGAGTCTTGAGCTTTGCTTCCATCTCTCTCAGCTCAAGTAACTTATTCTTGAACTGCTCCAAAGCGTCGGCCCTCTCTGGGTCCCCTTTGCCGTCCATGGTCAACGTGAGGAAGGCGAGACGACAATTGTAAGGTTCCGAGATCAATGACCTGCTTCGCTGAAGAGGCAAAAGGGGTAGATTTTGGGCTGACAATTTGGAGAAAGTAAAGAGCGCTTAGAGATGTGATATAGATGAAGCGTTGAAACAAACTTATCTTGACGTTGAACTGTCGAGCTGTTGAAATGTCCAGGGCACTTTAAATTGTACCTACCTTACCTTAGGTGAGCAGCTTCGGGATCGGGAAGCTTGCACCGAGGTTACTTTTAAACCTCAGCCAACGCTAAGAGTCAATACAAACATAACCATTAGCTTACTTTTCAGCCGTCGATTAATTCTACGTCTTTAATAAGGACGAACGGAGTATTAACTTACCTTCTACTCTAGATGTACCAAAGTAATATTCCTTATTACGAATAAATATTCAAATCTAAATTTGTCAATGTGACGATGTCGAACATATAGATTTTACTCTATGTATCTCTGGATAGACTAACTGTATTATTACATGCGCTAGACTTTATCCTGGACCGAGCGCTAGCTGCGAGTCGACCGAGTACGCACCTAGCGTGCTTCGAGACTTGCTGAGAAATAGATTTATCTCGTGAAGCTTTCACCATGATGAATGATATTCAGCCTACAAACTTTTCCAATTCAGAACACAGTTATTCACAGGGGCCTGCGGCTACAGCTAAACTAAAATGGTACTCCAAGCTATCAAATACAGCCGCGGCAAGCTTGAGATCCTCGACCAACTCAGATTACCCCACGAAGAGGTTTTTGTAGATGTTCGAACAGTCCAAGACGCCTGGGATGCTATCCATTCTATGCAGGTTCGAGGAGCCCCAGCAATTGCCATCGTAGCTGCTCTTAGTGTAGCAGTATGCCTCACCAAGGGCGATGAAACAGAAGCACCTCCTGAAACCTTGGGACCAGGTATGGCAGGGTCCAATTTGATTATTCACAATCTGAGATTTCTTCTCACGAGCAGACCTACGGCGGTCAATCTCGGCGATGCTGTGAAAAAGCTACAGAAAGTTGTTGAAACAGCCCGAATCCAAGCAGGGGCGACGAACTTCAGTATCAATGAGGTGTACATACAAGCAGCAGAGCAGATGCTCGTCGATGATGTGCAGGACAATGAGAACATAGGCCGTTTTGGTGCTGACTGGATTTTACGACACTCCAATGTGATTCCACCAGTTGGGAAAATATCTGTCATTACACACTGCAATACCGGGTAAGTGTTGCCAGCATTTCCTGTCAATCTTCTCGTCCTCTCTTTAACGCCATCTGTCAAGCTCCTTGGCAACTGCAGGCTACGGTACTGCTCTCGGTATCATACGAAGCCTGCATGCTCGTGGTTTCCTCAAGCGAGTATATTACACAGAGACGAGACCCTACAACCAAGGATCTCGCCTCACAGGTTACGAACTTCTTCATGATAAAATCCCAGCAACCCTTATCACAGACTCAATGGTTGGAGCGCTCCTCGGTCTCAAAAGGGAATCAGAGAACATCTCTTGCATAATCGTGGGAGCAGACAGGGTGGCTGCAAACGGGGACACCGCAAACAAAATCGGCACTTATGGTCTATCGAATCTAGCAAATTTTCACAAGGTCAAATTCATCGTAGCCGCGCCACGCACCACCATCGATTTGAGCACGGCTTCCGGCGCGGAAATAACAATTGAAGAACGCCCGCCGACCGAGCTGACGACGATTAAAGGCCGTCATGTCAAGCGAACAGAGAAAGGGGCCTTGAAAGTTGAAGGCGACGTTCAAGCGATTGCTATTGCGGCGGATCTCACTGGCGCTTGGAATCCGGCGTTCGATGTGACCTGCCATAAACTCATCGATTGCATCGTAACGGAGAAAGGGGTCGTTGAGAAGGGAGAAGACGGAAACTTCCGTCTCGACGAGATCTTCCAAAGCTGAGCGAGCAGACTTTAGTAGGCAGCTAATAGGCCAAACGTGAAGTGGTATCAATTAACTTGCTCGAAGTCTGCACGATGACCATGAAGAAGGCGGTCGTTGTTCTGGCAGACTACTTGCTGCGGGGCTTAAGTGGAAGACCGGCAGTGAAAAGCGTGGCCAAACAAAATCCTGCACGAATTTGCCGATCACAGTGTGGACTGTGCCCTCCAGCTACGGAATGCCTTTGTCAGTGGTCATGTGTAAGGTTAAAGGTTCCACGCAGCAAATCTTGCTGAAGTGGATTATCGAATTGTATACATAGCTATAGTCAGGTCCCATGCCCACGAGGTGTTGAGCCAAACAAGCTGATAACTGAAGTAAAGAAGCAGCTCAGCCTCCACAATAGACGACGAGCTCACAATGGTCCAGTGTCAAGCTCCACCAAACGCCCGCTTTCCTAATAATGCTCGGTAACACAACACCGCCATACTGAAGTTATCGACTCGAACCGGCCATGTCGTCCTCTGTCTCCCTCTGCTCCCTCTCTCTGTCACCCTTCCTGATGTTCTCCACCTTCTGTAACGGTCCTTCTACCTTTCCCTTAATCTTCTCTTTGGTGCTCAGTTTCCCTTCGCCATTAGCAATCCCTTCCTGCTGATCCAAATCTTCCTCGTCACTACTACTCATACTGCTACTGTCACCCTGTACCACTGCCACCTGGTTTCCTTCCGCCTTCTTTCGTTCTCTCTGTTCAGTCTTCCACTTATTCATCTTCTCTTTGTCGCCGTTGCAATCCAACGTCACTATCTTGATGCCGGGAAGGTTCTTGTGCAGGAATTCTTTCAATTGAGAGAGTACTTTCGCATTCGGTCGATATGTGCCGCTATCGTTGTCGATGATGAGTGAGTAGTAAGCTGGATCCTTGGGTGGCTCGTCTTGCGGTGGTCCGTTCCCAAGATCTTCACTTGGAGGGTGTGTGGGTTGATCGTCAGGAGAGCCTTCCTTGTGCGACGTCTTGAGTCGCCGGATGAAGAATTCGCCAGAGAAGGCAATATAAATATTTACGTCGCTATGCATCGTATGCTTGCTCAGTAGGTCGATCCCAAATTCTTTGCCGGTCTCTGTGAAGCGCCACAACCCGTCTAAAGTCAGAACATATGTAAAAATCCTGCCGCCTTTATCGTAGTGGACAAGATCAAGGAATTGTAAGGTCATGTCCCGGGAGGGAGCAGGGAAGGAGCCGTAAACGGTTTCACGATCGTAATTGTAGATTTGATTGTGTTGGTGGTGGAGCGCGTGATGTAAGACGAAACCTCGTAGAGATGTCGAGGTAAACATGCCTTTTACGAATGGTTTAAATTCGACGTAACGGTGGTAAAGTGATTCAGGGACTGGCCCAGCGAGCTGAATCTGGTTGGCTTGGAAGCTGTGAACATTTCAGCCCATCGCTCTTCGACGATAGTGACTTTGACAGGGCGCTTCTTACGCGTATTTCTCTGTCTGACCGTCTGCGCCTGGCGCTTTTGTACCTGCCAAGCGGCCTATCATGGGGCTGAGATGCCGGCTCCAGTTGCAAGGGCCGACAGTCCAGAGTCTGCCGCCATTATCGGTATCCGTTTTCCCAAGCACTTCCACACTCACGACCAGTTCGCCTGACATATGAAGTCCTCGATTGAACATGGCAGCGCAACCTCGTATCAGGTATGCACGCTTACTCCCCATTCGCTTCTTGATCTTATAAGATTGTTCTCTGATGCCTTCGAAGTTGTCATTAAGACTATCAACCCGCACGTGCACATTGCCTAAGCGGTCGTCCTGGTCAGCGGGATCCTCGTCATAGATCCGCGCCTTGAGGGCAAAGCCATTTGCTGGGACATTGGCCACGATCCATTCAGAATTCCATTCTGGATCACAATTCTTTCTAATTGTGGGAGTACGAAATCTCATGGGAGGGTCTTGTTTATGTCTCGTTCGCAGACTTGTGCTCAAAGTAGCAAGGACGTATGGGTCCGAAGACATGGAGTTGATATCAGCGATTGGGAGCTTCAAGGCTCTGTGGAACGTGATTTTAACGTTGAATCCTGCAGGAGATGGGGGGATGGGAGTATCATCGAAACCTCCGGCAGGTTGCCCATTATTATCATTGTTTTTGGCTTTGCCGTGCTTGTCTGCCTCGACTTGCAAGGATTCTGCTTTTTGCTCGAATTTCGTCGCGTAGCCGATAGTGTGGTGGCCATTGGGGTGTAACACACCTTTCTTCTCATTCATTGTTCACCTCGTTTGTAACAATGAATTGGATGGTTCTGGAGAGCTGAGAAGGGTTTCGGGCAGTGGTGAAGAAGAGGGGATGTCTGGAGGGTAAAGTATACAAGCAGGATTATTTACTACTAGTACTCGGTGCTACGACATTTTGATAGTAGCGGCTATATCCGGCTCGCGGGTGTGAAGATCAGGGTTCAGTGTCTTCGTCTCAGTACCTATACTTGCCTTTTTAAGAGGTATGGCTTATTATTGGATACCTTATCTCAATTGCCTTATCATGTATTTACCAGCCAGGCTGCCGGCCAAGCTTCCGAGAAGGCAACGAGTGTTGCACCTCAGGACCCACCACCACCACCACCTACATATACCTCTGAAAATCCTGCATCGGACGATGACAAGGACACTCATTGTGTTTCAACATCGATCAGGCCCACCACCACATAAAGTACCACGCAATCTGATTGTAAGACCTATTCCAGTGATTTTATCCGAATTTACCCCCATGCGACTTCATCATTTGAGCGAATACAACGCATTGTCAAATTGCCGATTTTCTAGAAGAGGTATGATGGCCTCGACGCTCTAATAGCTGGTCCTGACCACTGCCACCCCCTTTTTACATCAACGTTCCGACACTGCAAACCAGAAGCAGGCTCCGACCTTTCTACAAGTAAGGCATCCTTGCGAAGCTGCGTCATTATGGGAGTGAGAGACTGCGGTGACCTTATTCAGGGACAAATGTTGATTCCAAGAACAACATTCTGATTTTCAAAATCAAATTAGTGGGGTGGGGCAAGTATCTGTACGATTACCATGGCACAGCACATCCACGGAAGAATGGAGAACATTCAGGCACAGGCGAAGGACTTGTGGTGAAACTTTTCTGGAAGATTGATTTCACGAATGTTCCGCCCAAGCAACGGCAGTCCAGAGAAGACATTCAACGTACGTTGTCCCTTGCGAGTGTAGAGTTTCGCACCCATTTGATGCTTTCCGACCCAACGATGGTCGCGGCGGCTCATGCAATTCTGCGTCCCGGAGACAACGGCGTCGATCCGATAGACGCATGGGAAGCGGGCTGCAACAACGGTACCACGACCATAGCTTGTGAGCAATGCGCAACCGTCGCTGAGATACGTGGGTCCAGCACTTACATTCAGATCGATACAAAAAGATATCTGGGTAGAGGGCAGGGTTCTACCGATCCAAGTTGGCTTGCTCAGTGCGGAGTGCGAGAAGGTGCGACAACGGTATTGGAGAAGCCGAATTAATTTTGAGTTGAAAGGGAGAAAGACGGTAAGATAAATTTCGTAATCTTCAGGTTGGATCTAGCCAGAGTACGAGTACGTGCAGTAATCATGTATAATCGAATGCTGATATATGCGAAATCGATCCTCATGGATGATGTACCCAGATTCACTTTGTGTACGATTCCTCTATACCACCAACTTTCCTGTTCTGGAAAGAAAAGTATCTCTCTTAGATATCGACTGGCTTTGCAAACCGACAGCACTATCCAGATAGGGGCAAGCCATAATGTAAGGAGATTTCAAAGCTTAAGAGAGTGTCCCAGGTCTGCATAAGAGATCTTGCTCGTTTCTTCTCCGCTTCGACACCACACTGTGCCAGCACCACGCCGTTGCCAAAGTCTCTTCACACCCATAAAGTGACGTAGGTTTGACTATCGATCATTTTATACAATGTAGTCCAATACTGGCACCGCGTATTGCGACAGCCAGTAGTAGTATCTGCTGCGTATAATGCATCGATTTACCATTGATCCCACCGATTGGCGAGCCTCTCATCACCATGAGCCATTAGGTAGAGTCCTTCAACAATACAAGAGTCGTCAAAACTTGCGTGAGGGCATAGCGTGATGTCCATATCACTCAAGAAGTGCTCCGATCGCCTGCATCTGCCGCTTGCGTATGATTGGCTCTCGGAGGCGGAAGCATGAGCTACTACTAAATGAATCCAGCCTCACACTCTCGGGCACACCTCCGTAAAAGATGCTAAATAATTCTATCATTCATCCTTTCTGTTGATTCGCTCCATCTCAGGGATCTGATGTGGAGCTTATAAGTAACACTCCGGACGATGAAGAGATTGGTAGAGAGAAGATGGCGGACGAGATGACCATGGAACCAATTCGACAATTCGAAGAAGGTCAAACAAGTGCCTCACAAATGGAGAAAAGCTGGATTAACGTCAGCCTTTTTTGACAGTATCGGCATTCGTGTCGCTACGTACTGGCCTCGCCCCCTCTGAATATCTAATTCCGTTTGGACAAGCCTTGCATGAACCTGCATCTGGGTGTGATGAGATGATTCAGGAGAAGATTCTGCGCCCCGGGCAACAGGCCATTGTCTACAAGAGCACTGAACTCCCCCCCCAAATTTCAGAGGGTTTGCTCGTCAGCACTGCCGGATTCGCACGCTTTGATTCAACAATCGATATCCGCAATCAATTTCATTAATCACCCCGTTTCTGCCCGCAACAGCGCCCCGTTTGTTAGCCTCTTTACGCCCTCCTGCACGCCCCGTCCACGATGGAGAACGAAACAGGCAACCCCAAGCCCAGCTGGCAGCATGGCGCATGCACACGCGCTAATGCTGCAGCTGAGCCTGGGTAAGTTTTTTTTTTTTTTTCTTGCTAAAATTGTCGGCAGAAGGGGCAGTACCCGTGTTAGCCACGCCGATCGTGATCTTTACGGTGTCTATGGGTCTCTTGTCACACGTGGAAATCTCATCTCAGCGGACCAGTGGGCTACAAATTTTGTGAACAATCACGCATCTACCATCGTCCATCCAAACTCTCTGCTGGCGAATGAAAACATTTTCACTGCCGACGCAATTTACGTTGATGGCATCACGTATCCAAATACACCTAGCCCTGCCAACAGAGGAGCAGCGGCAGATCAATATAATAGTGCCTATGGTCCCTTGACCAACTCGAACCCTGCGCCGTTCGATGGACGTACCTTTGCTGCCGGCAAGGGCTATAATGGTGATAACGCTCTCCCGACTGCGCCTTTCTGTCACAGCTGGGAAACAGCCGGAGATGCAGCCCATTTAGACAATCATGCCTTTGCTCCCTTGATCAACTCAAACACTTCGCGATTGACGGAGAGCACATTCGCTGCCGGCGTCAGTTACGGTGACGTTGCCGCTAGTCCAAACCCCCCGATCCCTTACACATGGGGACCAGCAGCAACTACAGCCCACTCGAGCGATCACATCTTTGCTCCGTTGATCGCTTCAAGGCCTTTACATACGATTGAGAACACATTCGCTACTGGCGCCGCTTACCATGGCGGTAACGCTAATCCAAGTGCGCCATGGGGACCAGAGGCACATACGGATTACATGGATCCCTTCAGTGATTTGGGCCTCCAGTATGCGGGGCCTACACTCCCGATGATGAGGCCCTTCGCCGCTAACGCCAACGGCACCGGCAACGACTACCAAGGCCGAACCACTGCACCAAGCTTCAACACCCCCTTGGAAGCAACTGTCGACCACCCAAAGACACCCCACGCTACACACGAAAGCGATCTCGACTTAGCTCCAAAACGCCCTACTTGCGCCGAATGCAACAAGTCCTTCACTCGCAAGGCCGATCTCGACCGCCACGCGAAAAAGCACCAAGTTGACGCCAAAGTCTTTCGCTGCGGGGTTGCGGGCTGTACGTTTGACAATTATCGGAAGGATAAGGTGTCTGTGCATATTAGACGCCGTCATGGAGGGGTGGGTACGGTGTTGACGCTGGCTTAGATGGGTGAATGGTCGGGTGGGAAGAGGAGGGGGGAATGGAGGGTGAGGGATGTTTGATGGGGTAAAGGGGATGCGATTTCCAGGAGGGATAGATGAGATAGGTGTTCGACTGTGTTCTTATGCTGTGCGTGCCTAGTCAGATTGTGAAAGCATTACTTTGAAATTCCGTGCTTCCTAGTTCCATTATCATCCCAGCGCTGTGACCCCATGGCCTCCTACAATCCCTACAGCACATCCAACCCATCCAGAAACCTTCCCGCCATATTTTCCTCCCTCTTCCGCGTGATCACCTTCCTCCCTCCTCCGCCTCTTTCCTCCCTCTCCTCCCTCTCTTTCCGTAAAGCCCCGTAGAGGGAGAGCTTAGATATCATGCTTACACGTGAAGATGTTTATACAATGAGGAGGGGTGTTTGGCAGATCAAGGATGCTGATGAACAGACAGCCATCGCTATCGCTTCACTATTCCCTCCCACAGTGTACAGTGACCTGAATCGTTCTCATGAACACTCACATTCACCTTGATCAATGCTACGCGAGCGCTGACTCCCTCTACTTCATTTGGATAGTTGTTTTGCATAGAATTTATAAGCACGCTTCACGCCGCCCACATGGTGCATCATGACGTACTTTGTGTTTGTGCGAAGTGGAGGAGACCAATCGCAAGAGACTGTAGAGTATTTCCGTGCGGAGTTTTAGGTCGATGGTGCTGAGACCGGTCGCTTGGAATTGCCCTGCTCTTTGATGCAGGTACAGCACAAGTGGATCATGGATGTACTCTACGAGAGGGGTGAGAGGACCTTGTCCCGTCCAATGACTTTAGGGAACTCTCCACAAAAGTAAAGTGTCCAATAGAATATCGCAGCGGAATAACGTTGCCGCCGATAAACTTTTTGTGCGTAATAGACCAATGCAATTGTTCACAAGGCCATGGGATTGTGTCTCGGAGCATCCGGGATCGCCACAGTGGCGCAGGATCCACAGGGGCCTCGATCCCGGTCTCGATCTGGCCGGCGACAGCTTGCTACCATACTCGATTCGGCAATAGATCTGCGAGGGTGCGCCACATAGCAAGTAAAGTACTGTGCAATTACTTTACTGCGGTAATCTATCATACATCTTCATTGCGTGTGTACCTTATCTTGAGTTTCTCCTCTACACTCGGCTCTCTTCTTTACCTTCCTTCCCCAATCTTTGTTTCCCCCGATGACCCAATGGTGAATTATCATGCTCGTCTTAATTCAAGCACATGGTATTATTGCCGCGATCCGAGCAAGGAGAAATGGTCCCTTGCTTGATCTAGGCCGGATCAGCCAAAATGACAAAATAACATGAAAGTACCGTACCGTAATAATTCACGGGTCCGAAAGGCCTAGAAACTGAGTGCCAACTAAGGTACCTAAGCAAGCTTCTCCGCTGTTTATGATATGAAGCACACATGTTCACTTCAGCTATTCGATCCCCTGACTTTGACTTTGAAAGGAGTCCTGAGTACTTTCCTATCCATGCCATTGACATTAGTCCATTCGCAACCCCTAGTATTACTATCATATGCATCTTCAAGGCCTCTAAACCTGTTCCTCCCTCGTCATGTTTCATGAGCGGTGCGTACTGATGTTCTCATTTCTCCCTTATTGATATCTGGAGGGTGCCACGGTGCCGCTGGTAAGCGAGCATGGCCGTGAACGTGCGTATATTAACAGTGGCACTCTTTCCATAGGCGAAGTTCGAAGAAGCTGGACACCGAGCTGTATGCCAGGTTTCGGGAGAATCACCCGGACCTCATCCCTGGAACGTCTGCGCCCATTCATCTATCAGCCACCGAATCTGAACGTATCATCAGGTCTAGATGTAAAGGCGAATTGTAAGTCACTCCCCCCACAAACCTAGACTTCCTAATGTACTTGAGCTGCTCCAGCCAATTCGTCAGATTAATGGATGTCTTGAAGTGATGCACGGCGTGAAGACACCAATGGCGCCAACATCCTCGCCAGCCCAGAATCCGGAGTCCCGTCGCTTTCCTTAAGAAAGGATGTCTTTGCCGCACCGAGGCCTATCACAGTAAACGAGTCTGCTTTGAAACAACCACTTGTTGGTCAACGACAAAAAGCCGAAGAATGTAATCAACCAACGGTCGTAGGCTCGAACCAATCGCGATCACTCACCCCTGAGCAAGAGTGGTGGACAAAGTTTGTCCTTCCCGAGTATCTGTCGACACCTGAGCCTATTAGGTCCTGTAATTCTCAGGATTTCCCATCCCTTCTGACCCCAGAGACTTCAATATCAGACACGTTGTTCTCTATTTCGGCGGACTTTCAACCTTTCTCATCTCCTGCGAGTGAAAAAGTCTCTCGTTCAAATCGTGCGGACGTCGTGGAGCCGAATGATGTTGAGATTGAGGACACCTTCTACCACGCACTTGGAAGTCCCGAATCAGGTCTTTCAACACAGCCATCGGAGGGCGCAATCTGTCAGGACTTTGACAATACTGAGTCGCCTCTTTCAGTACAGCCATCAGAAGGGTGGGTGTTTGGTCCCAGTCCCTTTGCATGGCCAATATTCACTGACATGATGACTCAGGGCCCGCTTTCTCCACAAACTTGACGCACCTCCGGCATTGAAGCTGACTGGATCTGGCGAAAGCTCTGTGACTTACTTGAACAAAAGCTCACGTTATACCATTTCAGTCGAAGATACATTGCGTGCTAAGTTGAGTCCCGGCAAGAAAATGTATCACACGTCCGTGCAAGTAGTGTTCGATACCGAGCGGCAAAGACAGCAACCTCTATCCTCTTGGCAATCGTGGGAACAAGCCCGGAATCACGATGAGTGCTCAGCTGAGGGCAGGTCTCATGCTATTGAATACTTGGACCCTCGTGAAGCTAACAATCAGGACCATTTGGCAACACTTCAGGTGGTTCACTCTGATGGTTTCTCATTGATGTGGAGCGCAGACCAAGCTAACAAAGGAGCATTTTTAATACCATTCCGTCTTAATTTTCGGTCAACGGACTTTAGTCATTGCAAAGGAGTGATCGGGGCTGCAATGCGGCTCTGCAGTAGAAGCGAAGAAATAACGACCAGCTCAGCAGATTTCCTACACCCGGATCTTGCAATGAGCTTTTGCAGGATCAAGACATTTCGAAGTCATGGTGCAGAGCGTAAGAACGTTAACGACAAGGCAATCGCAGAGAAACGTATGAGACGACTGAAGCAGCAATTAGCTCAATCGCAGACGCGTCAGACACCAAAAGACAAGAGGCTTGGCAGGGATACTAGCAAAAGGCCGAGGCCCCCAGGAGCACGAAGTTGTCACGAGAATGGCCTACTTTGTAAAATAAAAGACCTGCAACAGGTCTGCACTTCAACCCAGCTGCATACCTCCCTTGACGACCAAGAAGAGAAGCAGCAAGACTGTGATTGGCCCTCGTCATTGCGCGAGAACACATCTCCAGCAGTGCCAGATGACATGACTTTAAAACCCAAACGCTCGATGTGCTCGTCGCAGCCGGTCCCGCGTCCTAGTCTGCCATTGACCTGGTACAATGAGCCGCAGCAGAGATCGCCGCAACGATGTCTTCCTGAAAGGATTAAGAACTCATCAGTGAGGCAAGAAGGTATCAAAGTTGCTCGTTTTTACATTCGCCAAGCTGGCTCCAGCTGGTTAAGCCAACATAATGATTTCATAGCCATATACCTCCGTGAGCGCACCGCTTGTGATCTTAGCAGAAGAATTGCAGAAGCAGTCTCGGTTGATCCAAGCTTGGTGGGGCAATTGATCTGGTCTACGGTCAAAGGTTTGAAGATCCTGGTCGATGATGACGTAGTTGCGAATATGGTTGAGGGTCAAAAGATGCAGGTCGAAGCAAGAACAATTGCATCCAGGACCAGAGAGGACCATTCTCCAAGACATTTCGAAGTCAACCCTACCAACGAGGTAGATGGTCGTGAGCATCAAGTTAGTCATAGCACTCGAGAGATGATTGATTTCAACCTCATATTTTGATACTATCCTCGGAATGACGAGGACGAAAGTGTCGACACGTGATAATATGAGGTAGTTGAACCCATTAAAAGAGTTACCTTGTCCATGCAACAGGATTTCCAAATTGCCCGTAATCTCTCTCTCTGAAGAATTCGAGATCTATCCTGCCACCTCGTGCATGGATATTATTTATTATTATTATTATTATTGGAAAGAAACTTTTTGAAGTAGAGTACTTTACCTAGGCCCTTCGGCCGCCTGACTCAGTAGCGCGCCAAGCGATCTTGGCATCGATACGCGCAGACCTCCCGAGCTCTCAGAGCTTCTTCTTTACTTACACATCTTTGCTTGTCTTTTCATATACTCAGCTCTGTTTGTTAGATCGTCCACAGTGGAGCTCGATTAATTTGCTCGAAAGTGTCCATCAGAACAGTAAGATTATTAAGATGAACCACCTTCCCCAGGCATGGGGCCGTGTAAGTCGAGAACCGGCCGACCCTGCGACGAGATATAGCTGATCAAAAACCATGTCACAGCCACGCGATGATGTTTATGGACCATACGATGCTTCATACCTCCAATCTCGTCATCCTCAGGCCCACACTCAGCAGCCTATAGTCACAGGAACATCTGTTCTGGCAGTAAAGTTCCGGGATGGGGTGGTCATCGCTGCAGATAATCTAGGTATGTTCGCTTCCTCTGGCCAGACCTTCACGAATACGACTAAAATTTCTTCCTTCTCCCACAGCATCCTACGGGTCTCTCGCCCGTTTTACAGACGTCAAACGCCTTCGGCCCTTCAACTCCCGTGCAATCGTTGGCTTTGGCGGCGACGTTTCAGATATGCAATACCTCGACCGTCTCCTTAACTCCCTCGACGTCACCGAGAATTACTCTTCAGAAGGGCATGGTCTTAACGCCAAAAATCTACACACCTATCTATCAAAAGTCATGTACAAGCGCCGCTCCGACATCAACCCACTGTGGAATCAATTGCTGGTAGCCGGGCTCGACGGGGATGACAAGCCATATTTGAGCAGCGTAGATCTATTGGGCACGACTTTTAGTAGTCCGACGCTGGCAACAGGGTTCGGAGCACATTTAGCACAACCGTTGTTGAGAAAAGTGGCGGACGACGAGAGCCAGGTCTCCAATGTGACAAGGGATAGGGCTGTAGAGGCGGTGAAAGAGTGCATGAAGGTGCTATTCTACAGGGACGCAAGGAGTCTGGATAAATACTCGATCGCTGTGGTCACCAAGGAAGGCGGTGTTGAAATCAAAGAAGATGAACAATTAGAAAACCAGAGCTGGGCGTTCGCCGAGACTATCAGAGGGTATGGCCGAAACCAGGAAGTCTGAAACAAGAGTTGAATAGCATTGATCTGTAAAGTAAGCATGTTTATCCTTTGCTCTCCCTCAGCTTCAATTGTGTCGTCGTACCGCTGCCCGGCCAACAAAGAGAGATCAAAACTCAAGGACTTCCTCTCGCAAATCCACGCCCGCCCCGCTGTTACTCTCATCAAAACCTGACCACTCTGCTGCTCGATCGTGATCCACTCGAACTTGCACGACAGGAATTAACAAGGGTGCTCGGTTCTCCTTGTCGCTGTCGCTGTCGCTGTCTGCGAGCTGGTCATCCTGATTAACTTCTTCCATTGGTCTCTCACCTTGCACTTCCTCCTCCACCTGTTGCGCATTTTGTCCTTCCTCCACGACCTCCCAACCCAATCTCTGCCCCGCTTCTCCGCCTGCGCCCGCAAGGTCTCCCTCTGGTTCAATATCAATATCGATCTCCTCGGCTGGCCGATCATCTGCCACGCACGCACTTGTACTCTGTTCGTCCCCGCCAGCGTCAGATGCAGGCCGTGCGGTATTCTCCATCACTCTAGAGACCCCTCTCTTAGCCGCCCCTTCCCGATCCTTCCTCCCGGCTTTCTGTCCATCCCCCTCCTTTCCCCTTGTCCTCTCCAACACAGCCTTGCTCTCCCCACCCTTTCCATACCGTTTCCTCCTCGCATCCTTCCCTTCCTCGTGAGACCATTGCGCATATAGTGTTGCATCGTTCCCAACTCTGCAGTCGGAGAGTACCCTATCCAGCGCCAAAACTTTATCCCGATAAATCAACTCGATACCACGAAATGGAAGATCACTCCGAAGGATGCGAACTCCACTTGCCCGCCAGAGCGATTCGAGATGGGTGTCCACTGCCGCTTTGACAGCTGCGACGGTCGTGCGCTCTAGATCGAGGTCTAGAGTCATCGTGTCTCCTGATGGTAGTTGGACGGCTGGAGGGTATGTCAGTGCCATGGCTTAGGTTGAGAATGGGATGGGGGTGACTTTGGAGGCTGCGTACAGAATTGGGTCATGTTTAATGGCAGGAGCACCTCGTGCTCAGGCGCAATGGGAAGGCCTCGCGGCAGTCAAGTGTGTCCGGGTATGCTATTGCATGTACGCTTTGGGAGAGATGGAGCGAAGAGGAACCTAGGAAGCTGGAAGTTTTTGAAAGTCGGTCCATAATCTAGACATGGGTAGGCGTTGTGTTGATGGGCATGCAATTTTAAGTGTCGAGGTAATTTGTGTGTTAGATGCTTGCTCATATGACAGACAGACATGATAAGTTTAACAGGAGGGACGAGCATAGGACGACGTTGCATTTCTGTTCTTCGGGTGGTCTGTCTCTATCCCATGACTTCTCACTATCTTGCCCGTCTCCCACTTCCACGCAAAGCTCTTCCACACTGCCCAGTAATCGAATACTCCTTGCCCCTGGTCCTGCCGGTTATCACATCGAGTTTGAGACCCCACTGCGTCTTGAACTTTCTCAATATGCTTCCACTTCGTCTAACAATTGGGTTAGTCAGCTCCACTGTCTGCGTGTCGAACGATCATCTCTCTAATTAAAAACGTGCCCTCGGAACTCGTGCTTCCGGTCAATGCCATGAGGTTTCGGCTCTTGAAGAACAAAGAGTAAGGGTACAGAGATGATAAGGTAGAGAGGAACGTAACGGAAACATTCCAGAGACAATAGACCAACCCACTTTATGCAATTTTCCTGATAAGTCGAGTACCCTTCCGTCGTAGGTCGAATCTTTTTGATAAGACTCGTAAAATGTAAGCTACTACTAGGCTGAGCAATAGAACTCCTGTGAGTGCGGGTCGTATACCGGGCCTCCAGACTGGGCGTGTCCTCGCTAGGACTTGTTTACAACCTTCACGGAGCACGAGAAGCTGAGAGGCCCCTACCGCTCTCATAAGCGCTTCGCCATTGTAATGGCACATGTTGGCTATTTCTTGAAGCTGTTCGTCCTTAAGGACAAGAGCCTGTTGTTCAATATATTGACGTTTAGCTTCGTGCCAAGCAATATACATCGCTTCCCTATCGGTCGCTAGATAGTTCATGACCTTCATATTGGGCTATGAATTTCTGTTGACTTAGTGTGAGGAGGTGGAGAAAGATGGATGGGATGATGGTAATGATGTTTGGATATGGTTGGAGTCTTGCAGATTGATGAGTGCAAGAGATTATTTGCCTGACGATGTTGGGTGAACTGAAATTGGTTTGTTTGGTAGATGTGAAGATGGAACAATAAGTAAGGCTAGCCTAATTTATCTATCGACCTCGCTAAGTAAGTAAAGTAAGTAAGGTACCACCTCTCAACACACGAATAATACATACTTGGCAAAGGTCTTAGCAGTGGTTTCACAGTCTGTCGAAGAAGCTCTTTTTATATGTATATTCATCAATCCTACACCGTTTCAGTCAATAAGAGCAATGCCTCGTGATCGGAATAGATACAGATATTATCCCCGAGTCAAGGTGATTGTCGCGACAGCTTGTCTTCTAGTTTTATTCCTCGCTTTTTTGACTGTAGACCTATCCAGTAAAGTGAGCCGGGATTGGGAGGCTTTTCGTCATCAGTCTCGGATTCTTCTTCTCAATACCTTGGGTCCAGGTCGTATGTCGATGGGTTACACCTTTGTAGAAGGGAGCAAAAGGAAACCCACTAAGGAACGATGAAGATATGGCTTAAGAAGCCAATGCTAGAACGAAAGCTAGAGTACTTCCCTGATCTTTGTAAGACCTATATGTGCCCGTACCGTGTGCATAGACTTGACTTCTCGTACGATTTAGACAAACTTCAGCTATTTACAATTTTGGCCTGCTTTTAACATATTCGATCTTGTTCACACAAGTTCCAATACCTTCCAGCCAAACTTCAACAACATCACCGTCATTAAGCCACAATGGCGGTTTCTTACCCATGCCTACGCCTTGTGGCCTAACGAAAAGAATCAGCTGAAATGAATGTCCAAGTAGGAGTATACACTTACGTTCCTGTAAAAATCAAATCTCCAGGAAGAAGGGTTGTCCCTTGACTTAAAAAGCTGATTGTCTTTGCTACCCCAAAGATCATGTCCTTAGTACTACTGTCCTGGACTGTCTCGCCGTTGACCTTGGTGAAAATCTTAAGGGTTTGTGGATCTTTGATCAAAGCACTCGACACAATGCCTGGCCCGTACGGAGCCCACCCATCCTGCCAGTTTTGGAGTTAGCTTGACTACTTGAAGGTAAATTAGCCAAATAATCGCGAAAAGAGTTTCGAGGCTGAGAACCGGGACTCAAATGGGGAATTGATCGGTTCGGAATGTGCACTGACGAATCCTTTTCCCAACGCCCATTGCCCACCTCCTCTCTTCAATTGCCATTCGCGGTGTGATACATCGTCTCCAACTGCATAGCCCATGACATAATCCAGAGCTTTGGATTCTGGGACTTCCCTTGCCTCTTTTCCGATGACAGCCACAAGCTCGCATTCGTAATCTAGCCCATCCACTTCCTGGGCCATGGCAGGAACAGGAATGTTATCGAAGGGCCCAGCGAGTGAGGTAAGTGGTTTATAGAATAGCACTGGATACTTGGGCAGAGGCATGTTTGTTTCTTTGGCATGTTGCTCGTAATTGAGGCCGAGGCAGCGGACGGTTTTGACGTCTTCGCTAGCAAGAGGGGCAAGAAGAAGTCGCACATCCTGATTGAATTCAGCGAGTAGTGGAGGATAACTTTGCACAGGAATCCCGCACGGCGATCTGCTCTGTAACGTTGTACTCGCCGAACACATCTCCTTTGATCACACGAGCTTGCCTCGCTCCGCCTATATCGTGGACTCCTTTGGGTAAAATAGCATCTCCATAGTAGATTTTGCCGTCTCTCGCGAGAAACCGGACTAGACGTGAGAAATGAGACATGGCGTGTATCACATTATACTCAGGCTCAGGTATGGAGTATCGTTTTGTATCTTGCATCATCTTTCCTGCTTCAAGTGGGGCTTGTAAACGCCGACCTTTATCTCCGGCAATCCACTATCCGGCTTTAGAACTTCTTTCTCTACCGAAGCACTTGAACGAAGGAACATGCGGCTCTCAGGGTTGCAGAGAGAAGTGTTATCACTCTATCGCCAATGCCTGAGAGAGATAGAGAAGAAGCCTGAGGTTTGCCGCCTACTATATGGAATCGAAGAACAGATCTAACTCGTTTCAGCACTCACGAGAAAATTTTAAGAGCTATGCAAGGTGAATGCCATCCTTGAAGGTCTCTGATCAATCTAGGATTCAATTGAGTAACATCCTTCGTAGGACCGAGTTTGAAAGAAATATTGCGCTGGACAAGAAAGACTTCGCCGCGATTGAGTACCTCTTACGAAAAGGGCAGAGGCAGCTTGAAATCTACTCCTCTCCTGGAATTAGAAATATTATTAGATGAAACCAATCAAGCTGGCCTTGGAGTCGCAGTTTCGGTATCTATCGTGCTGAAATTACGAAGATATGGTTCTTGAATTCATCGCTTTAAGAATTGGAGTACAGTACAACCCAGGTATCGCTACCGCGCCACCAACGCCATCGCTAAAATCCAAAGATTCAGATGACATTCAAAGCTCTCCTTCCTCACTATGAGTATACTCTTGATACCAGTCCTTGGGGTCCACAATGCAAAGGCCAAGTCGCCAGAAATAGTCCCGGTGAGCAAAGAACAATTGCCATATGCGAAAGCGAGGCGGAATCGCTACGAGACCCTTCGTTTTATTCCACCAGTCCTTGAAGCTTTCTATGTCGACAGCTTGCTCAAGGCTTGGCAAATTCGGACCTTCGAGACCTTCATTGCGAACTTCCGCACCAGCTATACAATTTGGATCTCCATCACCCTCACAGTACCTCAAATCTGTGACTTCCGGAGATAGTTCCGGCTTCGAAATATAGATTTCTCCAGCGTGCATTTGATAGCCCCATTCTGTCAAGGGAAGCAACGGCACAGGGTCATCAACATGTGTTACTCGTCTGTACTTGCCAGTAATATTCATGTGACCAGCATCCGAGAAAGATTTGTCGATGTATTGCATCAGTCCTTGGTTGCCGATTCTTGGTTCACCAAAGGTGGTCACTTGTGGGTCCCAACCGCGGGATTCAAAGTCAAGAGATGCAAGAGCTGCCACCGCCCCACCGAGCGAGTGTCCAACTAGAACTAAGCGATAATCTGGGTAGTTCGCGATGAGCTCTTCGAGATGTGGAATAATCTGAGGTCGTGTGTGCCTCCAGGAGGTCATGAACCCTGCGTGGACAGTGCAATTGCTACACTCTGCGTTCTGTGGGTTGATTGCTCGTTTACGCGAGCGCGAAACATGTTCCCCCTTATCCTCGTCCTCGTCGCCTGGATAAGGAACGTACTCCTGTGGGATTGTTGAAAGATCGATGATAGTATTCGCCACTGAGTACGTGCCTCGGAATGCCACAATAATCCTAGGAGGGGACGGAGGATGAGAGATGACAATATATCCGCAGCTATCTGACATTAAGGGCCCGGTATTCCATGTCTGCAATCAGTAGTCAGTATAGGGGATGCCAGCAAGCAGAGCCTATACTCTTACCGTCACCAACTCAAAGGTAGGAAAATCCTGGCATCGGCTAGCGCATAGGAAAGGCTTCTGTATGCCCAGCCCTGTCAGTCCGACGCAATAGGAAATATCGACTATCCGTGATAGCTCTTCCAGGTCATTGAAAAGCTCATTAGATATCGTGTCTTCTGAGGTCCATGCGAGGGGTTTTTGCCAGGAAGGCACGCCAAGCGCTGGAGTAAGACTTGAAAAGCAGCATAGTAATATAACAGACGTCAGACACTGGTACATCATAGCTGAGCTGATCAACTGAGGACATCGGCAGAAGTGGCGTCGCAAACAATGTCACTTGAGGTTATTGTCAAAGTTGCCAAGACCGGGGGTAGTGCCCGGAAATTGGCTGAAACGGGTCTAGTCTAGTCAGGTGCTTGAAACATCGCCCTCCCTTTATTGCCTCAAGCTCTCCAACGTGCTGCATCTATTTTACTAGCTTTATCCAAAATCTCATACATGCGCTATTGGTGAATAGGTAAGTAGGTACGAGCGCAACAGGGTTTATCAATTCAATCCATCACCAGAAACTCCTGCGCCACACATCCAGCACTACAATCATGGTCTCTGCAATCAAGACCCTACGGCATGAGCGAAAACCTTCGCTGCTAGTTCACTGAGCAATTTAGCTTTATCGCCTTGGGGTAATTCCTACCATTTGTCAGACAAACTCGCTCCTTGTTCCATCAATGTTCAATGGAAAGGATAATCCACTCACCTGGAACACGCTGTAGACGCTCTTTCCTTTCGCATCTCGCACTGCCCCTAATCTGTTGCCCGCCACCGCCCCCGCAATAGCACCTGGAAAATTTGCAACGATAAAGCCCATAGCACCCCCGCTTAGTCCTCCCACCATGCTCCAAAACTTGCTAGTAGGCTTTGCTTCCTGGCCTTCTGCCATTCCTTCCTCTCTCAACATCTCCTCAAAGATACCTCCAAACTGTTCGTTGCTGAAGTGTTCTTCATCTTGTGTATTTTTCGCACCAAAACCAAACGCAGACCAAGGAAAGCCACCCGATGGCTTTTCCTGGCGGGGAATTTCTTCAGTGTCGGGATCGCTATCTTCGTCGCCAGTGGGGAAGCCATGGTAAGCGCGGGCGGAATCGTATTCGCGACGACGAGTGGGATCCGAAAGAGTGTAATATGCGTCGTTTATCTGCTGGAACTTCTTGGTGCGGGCAGGGCGTTCAGGAGAGTCAGAGGCGACACGGTCAGGATGCGATTTTAAGGCTTGTCTTAGGAACCTGATTAGCAAAATTTATAAAACGTATGAATAGGCAATGGAGGTACTTCTTATAGGCATCTCGAATTTGCTGTTGGGTAGCTTGGGGAGATATGTCGAGGGTCACATCTGTGCCTGTTAGGAACAGAATAGGTAACACGTGGTTTGCTCGTACAGTAGTCTGGAGGTGCGCCTGGAATGAAATCAGCAGTTTGTCTGCGAAACAGGAGCATATGAGTAGCGCTTACTGGACATGTCTTCGAGAAAGGCTGCTCAGGGCGTGACGCCTAGTTTTGTACGTCAAAGGTAATCAGGGAACTCTGGAGATAAGAAAATTCTTAGAGAAGATAAAGGATAAAAGGGTTTCGAGGCGCGCGAACAGCACCAACGTCCGATTCTGAATGAATAGTCTCAATTTATATAGGACGCAGACTGGAGCATAAGATAAATCAAGCAGTGGGAGAGCAACTTGAATGACGTACCGAGGTACCCTCAGACCGTTAGGACTACGGGAACTAAGCCTTATTGTTGACGTGCATACAAAATCGAATTCGTGGTTCTAATTCTTTAAAAGCGCAAAGGATTCGAGGATCATAAACGTTGGTTTCTCTCTTATATATGCATCTGTGATACGATTCACTCGGAATCTGATATAACATGTGAGTTCATTGACACCGTTGGCGGGCGTAAGTGTACTGAGTACCTAAGGTACCTTAGAGTAGACTCGGAAACCATGCTGGCAAGTCTTGGCAGGGTGGCTCGGGTTTTTAGCAAGTCCGAGGGGTCATTCTAGCCCCAGCCGCGAGCCAGCCTCTCAAGACTCGAGTTCGCAAGACTTGTAACCAACTCTTTAACAATTTGTATAAGTGCACTCACCTCCGTATCACAATTAATGTGCAATGGCATGGTTCTCCGGTCCTGGTCGCTCCTCCTCTCCGCGCCGCTCCTCCTCCTTCTCGCAACGTCCTTCCAGTCACCACGGTGACAGTAAAGGCTACTACTACAAGACCTCCTCCTCACATTCTAGCCGCGCCCGACCCCGTGAAGGTTACATCAATCGCATTCTTTCCCAAATAAAACGGTACCTCCGTCACCTTTACCAATACGCGCGCAAACATCCAGTCAAGCTGATGATGCTTTTGCTTCCCTTGTTGACTGGCGGGGCATTGGCGGGGTTTCTGGCGAAGTTTGGAATTAGGCTGCCGGCGAGTCTGGCAGGTATGATGCAGGGAGGTTCTGGCGGTAGTCATGGTTACGGAGGGAGAAGCTATGGAAGCGGTGACGGAGGTGTACAGAGTTTGATGAAAATGGCGCAAATGTTTGTGTAAGGGCACGATGCGCAATAATTATTGGTGGCCGCTAGAGGTGAGCGTCCTGGATTCACATCGTCCCCACACTCGATTGCCATTTCTAATCGGCGAGGCAGTGGAAATCCCTGTTCTGAAAAGCCAACATACCCTTTGGATACCCTGTCAGACTGTCATGCCTTTGATAATTGACTTGACTTGGCGAGCTCATCAGCTGCCCAGACGCAATGGCTCAGGTTCCGATTGCAATATCGTCTTGTCCAATTCCGTCTTTTCAGGCAAGCCCTCAAGATTAATGGCAATCGGAACAGCGAGCACCGTCGAGTCCTGGCTTGCTGAATGCATAATTCAACGAAGATGTGTTACTGCAGTAGAATCTCTCGGCTGTGCATAAAATCAAAACATAACGGCAAACAAGATTGTCACACTTTATGATAAGTTATATAATTATCTAGCACAACGTTGAGCATCTGATAATTATCTACCTGTAAGCTTGGATCTTCAGGCCGCACGTAGCACGTGGATCCTATGTATCCTTGATGGCCCGATATCCCTCAGTACACCTTGCCATTTCTCTTAGTACGTTTCCGTGTTGCTCCACTCTTTGGACCTGTCTTCATTTCTGAGTCTCCGTCCTCTTCGTTCGCAGTACTCTCCTGATTCTCCAATTGTGCTTGCTCATAGTTCGATCGAACACGGAATATGCGACTCTGAATCTTGTGGTAAGCCCACACTGGCAAGCGGAACAGCACTGTCTGCCTGAACGTGGGTTTGGATATCTCCTCTGGATCTAGCAAGAGTTCTACTCTTTGACCGTTCTCATCCTCTTCTTCAACATACACGTTGCCCACGGAGTCCACTATAAGTACTTTCCCATTGGCAGCTTGAACTCTCTTCTTAGGACCTTGCGGGCCCTGATCAGGTTCCGACTCGAGGGGTACAGGTGTGCTTGTACCACTCCGCCTAACCCCCTTGCTTGTTTTCTTGTCTTTCTCCTTTTTATTTTCTCTTTCCTGCATGCGCTTTTGACGGCGATTGAGACCCGCTGCACCGTTTTCTTGCGCCAGGGAGGTAGAGGGGTTGGCTGTTGTTCCCGTCATCGCACCATCAATGCCGGGTATCCCTTTAATTCCTGAGTCGTCGCCCCAGGCTGATCGTCTCGCATCTCGAATGATTCGTTCGGCGTATTCTCGCTGTCTCTGCCAGCTCACATACATAGCGGCGTAATGGACCAACCCTCCTCCGAACGCAAACAGGCCCATGAGCACAGATCCTAGACCAGGCCGAAAGCGGGCGTAATAATAGCCAGTCCCCCGCCATTTGGGGAAACCGTTACTCAAAAAGAAATCGTATCTCTCGCGACCAGGTCCCTTCAAAACCTCAGCAATAACGCCGAGTCGAGCATACCGCTCGCTAGCCTTCTTTACGGCGATCTGGATTTCGCTTTCCGTGGGTGCTTTGTTAACGTGAACGCCTGGTGTCTTCTTCTTCAGTCCGAGGATTGGTTTCGAAGTTGCCTTTGCCTTGGAGGCTACGAGCGACTGCTTCGCCTTGTCGGGATGGATAATCCTAGATTTCTTCCGGTAGGCTTTGACGATCTCGTCTTGAGAAGCGCTGGCCTTCACGCCTAAAAAATCTACAATGTCAAGCAAGTAAGCCAACGTCAAACGAATGTAAGCACAACTGGCTAATGGAAGGGCATGAGTAGTCACCGTAGAAAGTCACTTCAACACCCTCGCTAGCCTCGATCTCGTCTCGAAGGCGGAATATTTCGTGGTCATCTTTGGTAAAACCCGCAACCAAGGCCAGCAGACCGCTGCAGAGCACCAAAAAGAGTGACAATTTCATTTCTTAAGGAATGTAATGCATGTGTGCCTGAAGCTTTGAGACAAGCCTCCCGAGATATATGTGCCCTTAGTGGCCCTTCTCTTGTAAGAGTGAAACTTTCGTGGTCCCAATCAGAAAAGTGTGCAAGCGGAGAACTCGCGAGGATATCCGGGCAAACACAATCAACTCATAATTGATAAGAAAAGACTGCCCTTATTCACGATCTCTTTCCTAACAATCTTCAGGGGAAGTAGAAAATATGCTGCGCATGGCTGAAGATTGTGCTGGAGGAGACAGACCCCTGTCGTAAAAAAAAAAGGAACAAAGAACACATTTGCTCCGCAAATTGTCTCAGTCGAACCCACAATTTTTTGCTCGTACACCTTTCCAACATTCGATACAAGTGTACAGTGTCTGGTTATTCCCCACCAAAAAGTGTTAAGACAACTCCATCTGGCCTTTGTGATCACCAGCTAAACAGAAACAAGATCCTACCTATATAAAACCTCTTTCCACCCTGTGCTCTTACCAAACCAAAACCAAAACCAACATCGGCACTTCAACTCGACATTATACCTTCATCACGCATAATGTCGCGAATCAATATTCCCCTCGAGGCTCTGACATCTCGCCTTAATCTTGGATCCCGTTTTGAAGGAGTACGGTCCCAGTCGCTGACGTCCAGATTTGCTAACCTCAAGCCCATCTCTGAGTTTCTTGATCTCAAGCGCCTCTCCAAGCCTGCAAATTTCGCTGAGGTTCAGAGCAGAGTCAACTACAACCTGTCCTACTTCTCAAGCAATTATTTCGCCGTAGCCCTGATGCTCACAATCTACAGCCTCCTTACAAACATTGCATTACTGTTTGACATGGTCTTCATGGGCGTTGGACTCTTTGCTATCAAAAAACTTGACGGTCGAGAGCTCGAATTGGGCTTTGCTCGTCTTACTACCTCCCAATTATATACAGGCCTGTTCATCGTCGGAGTGCCCGTCTTCATCTGGGCCTCCCCAATTGCAACAGCATTATGGCTAGTTGGCGCCATCGGTGTGACCACACTTGGGCACGCATCCTTTATGGACAAACCGATTGATACAGCTTTTTCCGAGGAGGCGGTCTAGGTGGTCGGCCGCGAACTCCAAAAGATTCGCCCTTATGGGGAAGACCATCAGAGGCTCGTTCTGGGAAGAGGAGGAGCGGGTCCGCCAGGCAGGCACAACAATGGGAAGAAGATAGACGATTCGAAGAAATAGATAGCGATGAAGATGACGGTCACGGTGTCGGATTGGATAGGGCGTTCGTTAGCGATGAGCTGCATTTTACAGGCGCGAATCCACTTCAAACTTCTCGTCGCCTACAAGAATATGATTATGATGATGATATATCATCTGAGTCATCTGGGCAGGACTATGACTCCAGCCATGGAGCCGGCGGTACGAGGCAGATCGCTCTTAGGGACAAGGAAGAATTACTGGTGCAAAAGGCTTTGGAACGCATACGTCGTGCGCAGATGTTGGGAAGAACGAACGTCAAGTTGACTCAACCTGAGCTAGATGCCCTCGAACGAAAAAGAAAGAATGACGAGGCTGAAGGTGCACGCCAGAAGCCAGAAAGAGGAAACGCCCGTCGACGTCGAAGTAATGGTCAGTCTCGTGATCCATCAAGAGAACAAAAGCCTAGCAGGAGACAGAGCAAAGGGTATATTCCTCCCTACGATGGCGAAAGCTCGTCCAGCTCTAGAAGAGCTACCCCCCCTGGTATCCTTGTCCCTGGACCAGCTGGCCTTCCCGTCTACTCACCACTAGGATACTACCCGTCATCCACAGCCCTACAGAGTGGATCATCGCGTTCGGGATCTCGGTCTGCAAGTTCCCACAGCCTAGCACAGACGTCACCTCCTTTGCCTCGCGCACATAAACAGCGTTATCCCTCAGATCCGGATCCTGCTAAACCCTCGTCAGTACCCCACTCACCACAGTTATCGCGGCGTCTTCCGGACGACCCTAATTGGATACCTCGGCCCCGTTCCTCGTCCTCCGTATCTGGTCATTCCTACCGCTCAGATCAGTACCAAGCATATTCGCCTCCTCTACCGCAAATGCCCCATCAGTACAGTCAAGGCCGACGAGTATTGTCAAGTCCGCAGACGGCCGTACAATCTCCACGTAGTAGAGGAGAGCCTCCGGTGCGATCTTCCGAGTCTTCTTCACTTCGCCGAGAACACTCTCGCCAATCGACTCCTGAAAGAAGCGAACAAGAGGAAGGCAGCGCAAGCGACGATGATGAGGGCGATGGCGTTCAAGTCGACGTTATACCTTACAGTCAAGGCTATGGAATCAACGTGCGTTCTGAAGGGGCCAGGGAAAGGCAAGGAAGAGGCCAGCGATAAGCATACTGGGAGTTCTGGGGTTCCGGAGAGGCAAGTAAGGGCAGGAGTTTATAGACAGCTTTACACACGCACAGGATTCCTGTTCTTTCGGGATCTGAGATCGCTACCTCTCTAGCATGTTCTCCTTCACTTTGTGCTGTGTCCTATCGTCAACCCCAATGCGCTTCAAGTATTGATTTATTCCCCCATGAACATCTTCAAGGTGTCCAGCTATATCCTCTACAAAGCCAGCCGGGCATGCAACGAATTCCTCGCTCAAACCGACTTGCCTGATCTCCTGCATTCTCGACTCCTTCTCGCTTTCCAGTTCGTTCTCACTAGCCATGTAGTCTGCACTTATCGCTCCAAGAGGAACATCCAGCAACAACAGAAGAAGTATGACCGCGAGTCCTGTTCTATCTTTTCCTTGGGTACAATGTATCAAGATGGGGTAATTACTTGGATCAGCAAGGACCGTGAATATCTCACGGATTTCCGATGTGCTATGATCGAGGCTATCTTTACCTAGCCCAATTAATCCACGTGGAGCCATGACCTCATGGCCAAGAATAGAGATGGCCTCTATTCTATACCCCACTGCCATGAGCCCTACAAGTTTGCAGAGACTTGACCATCTGAGCTTCCAGAGCAGGGCGCGCGCGAAGGATCCGCCGTTGAGATTGATCTCATGGTAGGTAAGTCCAGGTATTTTCAGTGGCTCAGCGGCAATGTCATTTGATGGAGGGAGAGCCGCTAGGATCTGCGCTTGAGCGTCTCGCTTTTTGGCTTGATCAACGTGCTCGGTTGTGGAGCGCAGGTCGATGATGCTTTTTACGTGGTACCTTGAGCTTAGAGCTTGCCGGTCTGATTTGGAGGCATCATCCTATGCGCCTTTCATTCAGCGTCGCTTCTTGAAGGCGAGATCTGGTTATTTTGCTTGCTTGAGGGAGCATTGTTTTGCAACTCAGGCTTCGGCAAGGAGTGAATAGGAGAAGAGAAAAAAGAAATGGTATTATACATACCGGACGTGCGCTGCGATAGATGCGCCCTTCTCGAAGCCGGTTGTTGCATTGAAAATGGTTGATTGTCTTGGCAACGTCGCGGAAGTTGAGTATCTTCTGCAAGGACTCCGAGGGCACGAGGATTGTGCTGTTGGGCTCCATTCTGTACCAGTTTAAAAGCGAAAGAGATGATTAGGGACGTTCATGATGCCTACTAATTGACAGGCTGTACTCGGTAGAATTCTTGGAATATGGTGATTTAGGTTTGTGAAGTACAGGGTTGTACCTCCGTACAAGTCGGTCATATCATCGAACAATGTACATCAACATAAAACAAAAGACACTGATATACTTTGGTGAAGAAAAGAGTGGTTTTTGAGTCTTTTCAAATTACTGCTACAGACTGGCAGTATGGCAATGATAAACCAAAAATTTAGGAGGATTTTGCAGGCTTCCCTTCACGCCATGTTTGCGCGCTAGTGACACCTGGAAATGAGCGTCGTTAGAGTCCCGCCGCTGCAACCTCAAGTCAAATGTCAGACTTGACAACAAATGTACAGCCCTTCTTATCTTTGAGTCTGGCTATTCATTAACTCTTCCTGAATTCTTCAGGCATCTTATGGACTACTTGCATAAAATTTCAGCCCAACGACCACCAACAATATCATATATAGCTAATCATTTGTCGGAAACACCACATGGCCTCCACCAGGTCGCAGAAGCTTGAGGATCAAGGTGGGCAATAACGCAAACTTCTCAGGTGTGATACCTTATCTTGTAGGCTGACTTTTGCAAGCCGCGACCGCCGCTCTCTATGTCACAAGGAACAAAGACAGCAAGTCGCAAACAAAGCCAAGCAATTATCCCCTGGATGAGCACAACAAACTCTCCGCTGCGAGTACGTTCACCCTTTGGTAGCCCGTCGAAGTCGGTCTGACATCGTTTGCCAGGTGCTGCAACCTCACTGAAGCATGCGGACCCTCGAGATTTACCTGCCTATCCCGTCGTAGGTCTTGCCAACCCAGAATCCTCAGCAGGAGCGGCCGCAAGTCTAGCAAACAAAGACCACAGAACTTTCGAGCATTGGAAGCCAGGAGACATACCAGCTGCGAACAAAGCAGCAATGCTAGCCAAAGACTACAAGCCTGCTCCGTTGTGGCACCCAGAGCTGAGTGCGGCCGGCTCTAAAGCCGCGCTTATCGCGCAGAAGGAGGGAGGAGACGTTAAGATCTGGAAACCCTCGCCAACTGATGCTGGAAACTCAGCCGCAGGTCAAGCGATGCGAAAAAAAGGATTGAGTCCTCAGCTGGACTATGGTCATACTGAGGAAGGCGGTAGAAGAGCAATGATGGCGGCCACCCAATCGTTGGCTAGCGGTAGAAAACGAGCTGGCTCTACTCCAGTCGAACCAAGCTTATATCCAGATTCAAAGAACTCTGCGGCAAATGCGTTGAAGGCAGCCACCTCTGTTTCGAGAGCTGCTGGGAGGAATCAGCCCGCGCCACAGGCCCCAGCTGGCCCCACAATCGATGCTGCAAAGATACATAATGCCGCGATCACCAACCTCTCACGCGAAATGTACACATCTCA
The DNA here is from genome assembly GCA_013423325.1 of Usnea hakonensis. Lineage (NCBI taxonomy): Eukaryota > Fungi > Ascomycota > Lecanoromycetes > Lecanorales > Parmeliaceae > Usnea > Usnea hakonensis. The sequence continues at coordinate 109,729 of BLJB01000054.1, forward strand.
TCCTCCGGTTGCGCCGGAGGTGGAAGAGAAGAATAGACAAGCCGGCTTGCGCGCTGCAGCAGTCTCAATGGCTAAGCAGATGTATGACGTTCAGCAGAAAGCCATAGAGGCAGCTACGGAGACTCGGCGATCTGATAGCTCCTATGCTGCTACCAGTGTACATAATCGCCCAGCCTCTGCTACATCAGAAGAAACGTATAATCCTCCGCAGTATTCCAATCTGCAAGAAGCGGCGCAGAAACTAGCAGCTGAGCGCCTCGCCAAGCTCCATGATGAACATGCAGCCTACAGAACGTATTATGGAACGCAAGCCCCACCCCAGACTCACAAGCTGTCAATACGAGGTCGGGCTCCAGGGCGCGCATCCAGTGACGGTCAGGCAGATGATGAAGAGCGTTCCCAAAAGATCAGATCCGAAATGTCTCTTTTCACGGACAAGTTAGCCCAAGTGGATGCAAAAAAGCGGCAAAAGGACAGGGATTCGCTTTTGGCTGCTGCTCAAAGAAACGTTCGAGCAAGCATGCATGGCATGGACGAAAAGGTCTTTAACGAGACCGGTAAAGTTTCTCCAGCAATGATGGAGGACTGGGAAGTAAAGGCTAAGGCCAAGGCAAAAGCTGAAAGCTCAGCAAGAATGGTCAATCATGGCAAAGTCAACATTGGTGGTGGCAGGTATATGGACCAGTCAGAGGTTGATGCAATCGCTGCCGCGAGAGTACAGCCTACAATTGATGAGGTCACCGCGACCGCCGAGAGGCATCGCGCCAGAGACGAAGAACTTCGCCAGCAGCAACTTGAGCGTGAACGATTAGCTGCCGAGAAGAACCAAGATCAAAAAGAACGAGATACAAAAACAAAGGAGGATTGGAGGCGTTTCAAGGGTAAACTGTGTACCTTTATAAATTTGACCGCATGCTAACGATCATCAGAGGAAGAAAAGCGAGAAGCTAGGGCTCGGAAAGAGGAAGAAAGAGCAAAGAAGAGAGAAGAGAGGCGCCTTCGCGATGAGGAGAAGCAGGAGAAGCGCAAGGAGAAGGAAAAGAGGGTCATTCCAGAAGCTTCAGTGGTCAAGGCCGAGAAGGCTGATACCGAAGCTGTGGTTGCTGGACTAGAACCGCCAAAGCTCGACCCTATCCCTGCGACCACGCCTTTCACGACCGATGAACCCACAATTGAGACCGTCCAAAGTGGTGAAGAGGGAACTGATCCAACGTTCATACCAACATCTGAGTTGGAGTCGGTCAATGCCGGCCAGGCCGATCTGGCGCCAGTGTCCACGCAAGAGTCTGAGCTTGCGCAAGTATACACCGCGGAAAGCGGAGAACATCTAAGTGGGACTGCTGAAGATATAGCCAAACGCGTGTTTTCAGCGCCTATTGAAGGAGAGCCCACAGAGAACATCACATCAAGTACCGAGGAGCTAGCCAAGGACACGTCAAATACAGTTGCCTCTCCCGTTGTAGCAGCCGAAACTGCCACCGCGCCAACAATTACAACTGAGCGGGATCCCGTCGTAACAGAGCCCTCGACGACAACAAAGCACGAGATTCCGGTTGCGACTAGAGTGGTCCCCACAATACCTGCGGCTACGACGGAGACTACAGTGAGCGGACCCTCAACCTCGAAATCGGCCAAAGACAAAGATACGGGTAAGGTCTCCTCGTGGCTCAAGACAAAATTCTCTCGCCGCGCCAGCAAACCGGCCAAGCCGGAGTTGACGTCCGCACCTGTTGAAGGCAAAGAGAGAGGCTTCGTCGGGGGGGCGAACCTCACCGGCACCGATGCCAGCCATACCAGCTCTGATCATGGCGAGTCGTCTATGCGCGAAGTCGCGATGGCAGGCAAAGACATCGCCCCACCGACGACCGAAGCGCCCTTAGTGAGCCCGACGGCGCAAGATGACCTTTATTCGGCATCTACGCGCGACCTCGCAACTGGACCGACAGCTACCGGTGCCCTGCAACGCGAGTCTCTTTCGTCAGCCTCCATCAGCTCTCTCTCGAGCGACGAGGACACTCGCCGTGGCCGCAGTGCCATACCGCGAGAGCGGGAGCCAATCACGCAGAACCAGTTTGTGCGCGAAGAGACGGACAAGGGCCACATTGATCCTGCCTTGACGGGCCGTGCGGAAGAAGCATCCGAGAGCTCGACGGGTGGAGGCGACGAATTCGAGGAAACGAGGGATACGTTTGACACGGAGAAGTTGAGTCCACCCGCGGCTGGCATTCTGGGCCGAATGGAGAGGAAGAGTGATAGCCCCGCGAGAGATTCCAAGTTTTCGGAGGACTTGTGAAATGGAAGGGTGATAAAGCTGGAGAAGGTACATGAGAAGAATGGACATGAATCGATACCTTTTGTGCGATTGCCCAGTGTTTTTTTTCTTTCGGGTTTGCCGAGAAGCCGTGCATGTCTTTGAATCTAGCGATTACGATACCTTAATCGTGCAATTGCAATGTGGATTTTGTTTCCTGAAGAGAGAAATATCTTTGTCTTTGAATCTCTCGCGAGCGAAGCATTTGCGCGTGGCCTGCGAGTTTCTGTCAGTGCTGTAGCAGAGCTTTTCTTACCTCGTTGCTCTTTGCCAGATTCGAAATCATCACTACTAATGCAAAGTCAATACGCAAAACTATTCTTACCTGCAGAGAGAGAAATGTGATTTAGGATTTAGCAAGGAAGAGCATTTGTATGAGCCGTTTCTCAGTCGCGTTAAAACCTACTGAGTGACCAGCTAATAAAAGGCAACAAAGACACCTCTCGATATAATGGATTGAATCAGGATTATTTGTGCCGAACATCGACTGGTATCTAACGCACAACCGCATATTTCTCTCAAGACCACCTCCGTCTATGCTGCATCTTTCCGGCCTGAAAATGCGAATCTAACGCCGTGCTCGTTATGCGAGATACAGAACTCCATTTTAATCGACCTTCCTCAAAAAATTTGCGCAGCAGGGGGTCTTGACTGCCTCGTCCCAACACCGTCATGTCCTGCCGCTCCAAGGGCGTATGCATTCCCATTGACGCCATTCGTTGTCATTCCATTGGTGGGTCCGGCAGGATTCATCATCGCACCGCCATTCTCCGCTCGTTTCGGATGCATGAGCTCCGCGTTCGAGTGCTCCTGGGTACTGCGAGCTGCCGGCAGCAAATCGATAAAGAAGGTGAGGACGTAAAAAGTGAACACGAACGCGACGATCCACTCGAAAACGGCCGCAATGTTCTGTTTGCTGTCGAACGAGGTGGCTACGAAGATGACCGCAAAGATGAGCTCGACAATGATGAACATGAGTTTGAGCCAAAAGGAGAGGCGCAGGATCCAATGTTGGCGGAAGTGCATGCCAAGTCGTTGGTACTCGGCGCAAATGAAAATGGCGCTGATAACATATCCGGCGATGAATAGAAGAAGGAAACCGTCGTGTAGATGCGGGTGATGAAGCGTGTCGAAGATGGAGAGAAGGATTAAACCGCAGGTTCCGGCAATGGCAAAGATGACTGCGATAATTGGTAAGTGTTATATTTGCGAGAATCTCTCCCAGTCTATGCCTGAGGGAGATTATCGGTGGAAAGCGTACTGGACCAGGCTGACAAAACCTTCTCAGCCACGCCCAAGTTCCTAGCCAGACGCCCCGTGTGTCGTAACCAACGCTCTGAGGCGAAGGAGAGGTCGAGGAAAACGGTGGTGACACAGCAGCCTGCGATGAACAACGGTTTCAAGCCTTGAGCGCCAATATCGGATATGTACGCTATGTGTTGGTTGGCGCTCATGGAGGCGTAATGAGGATGCCCTTCGAGCTCCCAGACAATCAACATGGCCAGCAGCATGCCTGACTTCATCTTAGCAAGTTTCCTATTGAGATCTGATTTTTCTGCTGACCTAGCCATGTGCCAGCGCTCACGAGAGGCAGTACCCACACAAAAGCGTATCTTAGAGGATTGGGTAGAGCCATGCTAGAGATATTGGGGTTCTTTTAGCAGGAAGAGAGGAGGAGAGAGAAAAATAGAGGGCGTGGGAAGTGATTGTGCGTAGGAAGCTAAATTATTGTGACGAGATGAAAGACAGTTGCTTATTACAAATATAAGATTTTATAGAAGAGTATCAAATTGACTGCAAAGCCAATGGATAAGTAGTAGTATTAATAAATTTATTAGGGTAGAGTCTCGCCAACTCTGTCCCATTAATTGACAAAGTTGGCGAGACGCACTTATATTCATTTCCATATCAAAACAAGAACAACTTAGTGACGATTGACGACTGTGAGGTGTAAATTACGTCACCCTCGGGTCGCTCGGAAGGTAGGTACGTAAGGTATATTTGGTCCATATCTTACAGGTACGGAGTACTGTAAATATCAACTCTTTTCTCATCTTCAGTATTCATCCTAACCCTTGGAATCTCATCAAGGCAACCTCTGTACGCATTTGCAGGCTCAATCCTTCTATCTGACTTGTTCCAAGCTTGCCCCGTTCAAGTCCGTCCGAGCTTCCGCTGCAATCCCTCCAAAGTGTCGCGCTACTTCTCGCTCCGCTTCCTGCGAGTAGCCATGCTGTCCCGGCCTGTGGCTGAAGAGACACTTCCACAAGTCCTCCTGACTGACCATCTCGCCACCGCTTGTTCCTTTGGCCAGGAGATGCCCAAGAGCTTTCCCTTCCAACTCCATCGTGTTCGCAGCGTCAATCTTACGCTCCAGGCTTGCCTCTCCGCTCCTCTCCACTTTATCACCGGATCGTCCCATTTGCGACAACCGTCGAGTCACCGATATGTCGTAGATGGATTTTTCTACCGTGTCCTCCACAATATACATCCACACTGTAGTCAGGCTATGCTGTCCGATTCGGTGCACCCTCGCAATGGCTCTATGATTTAATCTTACCGTCAGTGCTATCCTTAGAAGGGGGGATCAATCAAGCCCAAGACTGTCTTGCGAAAGCAAAAGCTCCCGAGGCATATCTCACGACTCAGGATGCCGAGCAAAGGCGGCATCATAGACGCGGAAAATACGTACTGTAGTTCGATCGCGGTGTTGATCAGCGGCTCGCAAAGGAAGACATGTGTAGCATTGACTAGATTGAGACCGGAAGAGTGTGCCTTAGCATGTAAGAAGAAGCATTCCTTCTGTGGCACAGTGTTAACATTTGGTCTTTCTACTCATCTGTCCTCGAAAACATACGCTAGGGTCGTTGGTGAACTTTTGTATCCCGTCTTTTTGGTCGATTCCTGTAAAACCAATTCGAAATTTGGTAAAGGCTCTTGCTAGAACATTCAGAAAATCTCGAAACTGGGAAAACACAATAGACTTGGCTCCTGGATCGTGCTCCCGAATCCACAATATATGCCGGGCTATGGTATCGATCTTCGTTCCAAACGAGCCGCCGAGGTCAATGTTTTTGATCTGATCGAGGACTGTGTCGTGAATCCCTGAATATATTGCAGGTTCTTCTTTGCCGTTCGACGCGGGAAGTTCCTTTCCTTTCGCTTTGCCTTCTTCTTGCATGCTAAGTAACTGCGGCTTGTAGCTGCACTTCAATCAGCCTTCGAATGATCATTGCGCGCGACAAGGCTCGTAAATACATACGTTATTTGATGAAAGTCGTTCTTCGTCAGATGCTTTTTACACGTTGGACAATTTCTATGAGATGCCCACCAAAGTCGTAAACATCCCATACAGTATGAATGCCCACACTATGGAGAACTCCGAGTCAGCATTGCTAATTAGAGGTGAAAAAGTGATTCTCGGGACAGCTTTCAGGAGTAGAAAATCCCTCTTGCTCCCGAAACACATCTTTTGACCAATTTCATTACCCAGTCGCAAGGATTAGCTCCTCAGTGTACTTACCGATGTCAAAATACCCACTTCAAATGGCTGCTGACAAATTATGCAGAGTCTCTGACTTTCGACATTAGTGGCTTCGTCCCGTAGATGCACCAGATAGCGGCCTTTAGACTTCAATGTTGCGATTCGAGCTTTCGTACGAGATTCGGATGCAATCTTATTACGCAGAACGTCCTTGCGAGCCTCTTCGCTTAGGTCTTCCTCATAAGGCGCCACAGTGTCCGAGATTTGTTGTAATTGTCGGTAATAATCAAGTCGCAAGTTCATGGTATCCTTGAACAATTCAATTTCCTGATCTAGACTTACGACTGCCTTCGTTTGTTCCATTGAGATTTGTTGCAGACGTTTCAATGCGTCGTTGACGATCAGAAGCTCTGCCGCCGCTCGTGTACTGCCTTTCTCGGTCGCTGCCCGGAGAGTGGTCTTCAACTCACGAAATTCTGTGATTGTACCTCTGACAGAACCCATGTCCTTGGCAGGCTTGAGTCGGTTCCGAAGGGACAAGAGCTTAAGTAATAGCTCGGGCGAATGACCCTGACCTTCCTTAGCTTGCTTGAAGGCTACCCCCATTCTTTAATTCTAGGTTAGCGTTCCTTTTCTAAGTAGAGACTTGAGTTAAGGATCTGGGGCGTGAAATCTGTCTGACAAGAACCAAGAACCTCAAACCATGCCTTAGAGACCAGAGCACTGTAGGCGCATGGAGGTAGAACGCTTTACATAGAAGACTTACTCGTGCTTGATTAGTTCATTGTCCTGGCCAGTCAATATGTCGTGTCGATCCGCGATTAGGGCCCTCAAAGCGTCCACATACACATAAACCTAGACGAAGATCAATTCCCAACACAAGACTTGGGCCTTCCCTCACTGCAACGCACCTCGTCTTGCCGCTTGGTTGAGGTTTCGTATTCATCTCCTTGAATATCAGTATCCTCTTCATCCACAAGCGTGAGGAGTAGAAGTTCGATCGTCTTATTTCTCCATTCATTGATTTGCGCCGCTTGATTCTGCATAATTACGATCATATTTTCCACCTTCTCAAGGACCATTCGCGACTCAATGCCTCCACCGACTTTAAGAGGCGAGATGTCTGGAATTATGACCATTGATTTGGCCTTAACGCTTTCATTGACTTTGCTCATGAGGGTTTCAGCCTTGTGGTGGGCTTCTCGCAGCAACTCTTGACGTAGAATTTTTGCCCTCTCATATGACGACTCTTCTTTCCTTTGTAACTCGAAAAATTCGGCTGACTCGGATACGGTCCTTGTTTCATCAGTTTTGATTTGGTAATAAGCGTTAGCAACGAAGAAGGTACACATGTGCTCAATCTCAATGGCTACGTATAGGCTTAGATTAGTCCTCAATTTCCAGGCGCAGCTCCTCTCACAAAAGCAAGTCATCACACAAGTTTTGGGAAATTTACACACCTGCACGCAGTCTCTGTCGGTGAGGTCCAGTACGTATCACTACCGCTGCTTCTATTTCGTCCGTCTCTCCCATGGTCCCTTCAGCAACGCCCAGTCGACTAGTTTCAGCTTTCAATTGCTCTCGGCAATCAAAAACCATTGACTTAGCGTCTTCAAGGGTGTGTGACCATATTTCCAGGGCCTTTTCGCTTTGTTCGGCATGTTCAAGTATTTGGCCCCTTCGTGCTTGAGATAATAAAAGCTAACGAGGTTTAACAAGTCAGCATTGGTTTGCGAGATCGATTTGTTGGTTCGATTGAAAAGTAAAACAAGGGCAAGAGGCTCTTTCGTCCTCAGATACCTGGTAAGACGGGTCCATGAGGCATGGCCAGGGACTTAAAGGTATCATCTCTCGAACAATCAATCAAGAGGTTGCTTGGGATTGTACATACCGTTCGTTCTTCAAAACGAGCCGCAGTATCATTTTGTTCTATCATGACCTCAAGGACTTCACCAACCGTACGCAGAGGTCCTTTACCATTACCTAAGGCTCGCCTGTTGCGCGCTCCAACTTCAGGATGAAGACAGGTCTGTCGAAGTCGACTCAGCCAGTTACGCATTTTTTCGATGGTAGCGGGTGAATCAGGATTCCAGTCATCGCTTCGTGGAGCTCCTTCCAGATTCAAGCCGCAATCCTCGGTCATTTGTCCAAAAAGCGTCGAATAATGCTGTTCTTCGATTTGCGTGAACGGTACAGTGATAATCACCCGCCTCTGCGGCGGCAATTGAATGTCGTCTTTAATCTGATATTTCGTGTGACGAAGAGCAAGGATACGAAAAATCCGCTTGAAGACATGTTTATGCTTCGTAACGAGACGTTCCCACACATGAGTGGGAAAATCGCAGTATGGTTTGTAGCATAAAAAGTCCAAAAGCCCGAAAAGATCCCTCGCATCTTTCTTTACCGGAGTGCCGCTGACACACCTGTTCAGACTCTGGAGTCAGAATTATTCTCAACCAGAAAGCCAATCTTAAATCGCATTGAAAGGACTTGAGATCATCTCTGCTCTTGAAGACGTCTTGGGACATAGAATTTGACATGGGCTCGAGAAAGGAAAGCTCAAAAACCTACATACCAAGCATTTTCTCTGGGAATAAGTTTAGCAACCTTAGCAGCATTTGAGACACCGCTTTCTACCATTTGGGCTTCGTCTAGCACTACTCGCCACCAGTGCATTTGTGTGAGTGGAGACAGCCTCTTCTTGTACCTCTTTTCGTGGCGTAGACTTCGGTGAGGTGTATCAGCATAGTGAATCTCTCTGGCGAGTACATTATAGGTTGTCAACACAACATCATGCTGTGTGCACTGGAGGATAAGCGCTTCGTGATCGCTTCTGCCTGCTTCGACCCGTAGGCCTTCGTAGATGTAGACACTGAGACTAGGAGCGAGGACTTGCAACTCGCTTTTCCATTGTTGAAGTATAGCAGTAGGTGTAATTATAAGCGTTGCAGAGCACCGTGGTTTGGGGGAAGGAGATTGCTTATCCGGATCCTGTAAATGTAGACATATCAGTGCAATCACTTCAACCGTCTTTCCCAACCCCATTTCTTCTGCGAGTATGCCTCCCTTTGGTTCGGAGCTCATATTCTTTGGCAGTTGCTCATCGGTTGTCACGATGCCCCAGAAATGGCTCACAAGGCATTGTCTGCCATCCCCATCATAAGTTTTCACAAACCCATGCGGAAGCCCTGGAAGTTCCTCAGTAGGCTCATGGGCTCGGACGGCTCCTTCTCGCCAGAGAAGCCATTGAAGGGTTCTCTTTTGAAAGGGATACAGTTCACACTTGAGTTGATCGATTGATGGGACATCTGGGGCCATGCCATTGCCTTTAGGCACATGAACGTTATCGTAAAAGTCCCGGGGAGACCAGGATTCCGTCCTTTCTAGTAGGCTTTCAGGTGCGCAGATGTCTAGTATGTCGTTTCGAGAAACACCAATGCTATCAGACATGCTCCTTGCATCCAGCACTAAAACTCTAACGCAAAGATCGAGCGTGTGCACACAAGCATCGTGTTCGAGGCCGGTTGTTTGCGCACCAAGATCTAATTTTCGAGACCTCGAGAGTGTGATACTGCTCCTGACCAGAGCTTTTTGTTGCCGTCGACTTGGAGGGTTGATGGCTACCTGCAATACCCCTAACTACGTAGATTTCGAAGTCAGCACTGCTGACTCCAGGTATACCATGGAGCTGCAAGGCAGCGTTCGGGACTGAAAAGTCGCTTTTGCTCTCGAAATGTTCCTTGCGACTTGAAATGATTATCGAAAGGAAGAATCCGAAATGTACGTACCGTCTGCGAATTGATGTCTGACCATATCACTTCGTCGAGAAGAGTATGCCCAGGTGCCGAGGTAATGCGACATGTGTATCCACCTTCTGGTCTCTCCGTGAATCGCTCCAATACGACCTGGTGCTCTTTGTCGGATGCATCTGGAGACGGCGATGGATACGACTCGCTTGGACTCTTCTGAAATACCTGGTCCAAAGTCAGCGTGTAGCGCAATAATCCTCGTCTATCATACCAGACTGATATCCACCCGTGCAAGAGTTAGGTAGTCATTAGAATCACTCGAGCAGAGGGCTGTCTGTGACGTATCCGACTTTCTTAATTTCCGCCTCTTTCTAGGTCGTTCGGGCTCTGGATCTTGAGATTCAGGAGATAACGTTTTGCGTCCGTCGAGGAAGGCAGCAAGATTCTGCGATATTTGATCTGAAATACTTTTTAGTAACTCAGCAGCTCGGGTTGTTGAAGAAGAGTGGCCAACCGTCGAAGCGCAGCCGAATGCTGGTGTGATGCATCGTGAAATTGAGATATGTGACACCCGATTTATGTTGGCGTGTGATTTTGATTATGGTACAAGTGAAGTGGCTGAGCGGTGCGCTGATAATCGGCTTCCATCTAAATGTGAGTCCATAAAGCAAAGTACTTCAGATACATAAGGTAGGTAGCTGGTAAGGTACTTGGTGAGGACTTAGATATTGCGCTAGCTTAACGCCGAAACTAATCCCAAAGAACTCTAGACTTAGATCTCGGCAGGATCCAAATGGACCACTTGAGATTACTTTCAGGTACGGTAGAAGATGGTACGTAGTAAGTGGAAATGATGTTTGTGTATATATTCTATTCTATTCTAATCCTTTTTTGAGCTTCGTAATTCCGATACACCTTTGGGAGTGCTCGAGAGTCTATAGTCGGAACAGTTAAAGCGTCTATTCTTTCTTGGCTCTAATCTGCAAAGGCTTGGGTAGGTAAATCTTTCGCTCAGCGAATTTGAGGATCTCGTCGATAAATCTGATAGCATTTGATTAGCATAACTCGACCCTGTGTGAACTCTGATTAGACTTACATTACGGGTATGCTTATCAGAAGCACGGCCTGCCACTCTTTCCAATTGAGCGGGACGATAGAGAAGAGCGTTTGTAAGAAAGGTGTGTAGAGGAGAGCAAAGTGAAGGACCATGGACAAGGTGATGGCGTAGACTAGGATCATGTTGTCCCATAGCGGAAGCGTTAGGAGAGACTCGCTAGATGAGAGGGCGTTCATGGCATTGAGCATTTCAATGACGACCAAGCTGAGCTCGTTAGGGCGTGATGCTTTAGATCCTGGGGGACTACTTACATCGAAAGGGAAATCGTCGACGCAGCCTTTGCGCTCTCGTTTGAGAACATCTCACAGCCAAGCTCTGGAAACTGTGATGAACACTGGTGGAAGTGAGACTAAGGGGATTTCTTTAGCACCGATTTTAGTTCCAGTTTTCTTGTAGAGGAGCTCACCAATTGCCAGAATGTAATCTGGGGACCTTCTGAGTTAAACATGAACCACCAGGCATATCCGAAGACTGTTGCCCCACCCACGTAGATTCCGATGACCATGTATCTGAAAAATAGCCACCCACTGACCAGAGCCTCATCCCGGCCCCTCGGTGGCCTTCTCATTACGTCGTGGTCAGGAGGATTGAAGGACAACGCCGTCGCCGGCAGACCGTCAGTCACGAGATTCACCCACAATAGTTGAACCGGAATCAAAGCCTCTGGCATGCCAGCTGCTGCCGTTAAAAATATCGAAACAACCTCTCCAATGTTGGATGAGATTAGGTAGCGAATAAATTGCTGGGTGTTGTTGTAGATCGACCTGCCTTCTTCGACAGCGCTTTCTATTGTTGCAAAATTGTCATCTGCAAGCACCATGTCCGCAGCCAGCTTAGCCACGTCTGTTCCAGATCCCATAGCAACACCAATGTCAGACTTCTTAAGCGCAGGCGCATCATTCACTCCATCACCAGTCATCGCTACGACTTCACCGCTTGATTGCAGCAGATCCACGAGTTGGGACTTGTGTGCGGGCTCCGTTCGAGAGAAAAGCGATACTACCTTCGCAGCCTCGAGCTTTTCGGCGTTACTCAAGGCATCAAATTCTCTGCCAGTGTAGCTCTTTCCTTTCAGATCTTCGTGATCGCCAAAAACGCCAATCTGGCGACAAATAGTCTCGGCTGTATTCTGATTATCGCCAGTAATGACCACTACACGAATGCCAGCCTCTCTGCATTTCGTGATGGACTCTGCAACCTCAGGCCGTGGTGGATCAAGCATTCCTACTAAGCCGATCAAAGTCATGTTTTTCTCCAGATCACTGTACTCTTCCGTAGTCTTTGCGGAGCTTAATAGAGGGTTGGATCCAACATCCTCTACACTGGCAAGCGCTATAACTCGAAGTCCGCGGTTCCCATACTCGACAACCTCCTCTGAAATAAGACGTGTGAGTTTTTCGCTCAGTGACACCCTTTTTCCGTTCGAACCCACCAAAGCATGTGTGCATCGCTCCAGAATCGACTCTGGCGCTCCCTTGATAAGAAGGCGTTTTTGTGAGCCATTACCAACAAGAACAGACATACTCTTGCGGTCTCGCGAAAACTCGTACGTAGCAAGAAGTGGGTTCTTCTTCTCAAAGTACTCGCTGGTGTAATGTAACCTCTTATGAACGGGCTTTCCTCTGGCCATCTGGTTTACGGCTGGTTCTGGGGTGCCTATCTTTTCAACAAGAACACGTAGTGCTCCTTCAGTCGGCTCGCCGACATTGCTGTAAGTACCAGTCTTTGAATCGAAAGACAAGCGCGATTTATTACATAACGCAGCGATTTCCGTCATCTTCAATACTATTGAAGACGATGCTGCCAGGTCGTTCATATATTTTCCACCGGATAGAATGCCGCCTTCTGGAGAAAACGTCGTCCCTTGAACATCGATTTCCTCAAGGTCGGTGCCAGATTCGTTCAAGAAAACCATCTTGTTCACACTCATCTGATTAGTGGTCAGAGTACCTGTTTTGTCAGAGCAAATCACGCTGCAGCTGCCGAGTGTTTCAACTGAGGGTAGACTCCGGACCACTGCATTTTTAGCGGCCATTTTTCGAGTCCCTAGAGCCAGACAAGTCGTAATAACAACAGCTAGTCCCTCTGGAATTGCAGCTACGCCAAGAGATACGGCAATCTGCCCGTTTGCTTAGTAATTTCGTCTTTAATTGAATGCGGTCAGTAATACCTTGAGATAGTAAATGGCTCCTTTGGCCCAGCTGCCATGCGAAGGATCGTTAAAGTGTTGGATATTGATCAGCCAGACAAGAATGCAGATGACTGTGATGACCTTGGCGAGCATATCTCCAAAGTCGTTCAATTTTTGTTTCAGCGGCGTCGGTTCCGAAATTTGCGATGTGATACTTTCATGGATGTCTCCAATAGCCGTCGATGCTCCCGTCAAAACCACTAAAGCAGTGGCGTGACCTGTGACTACAGTCGTACCCGAGAAAAGCATGTTGACCTGATCTTGTTTAACAGCTCGTGAATCTTGTAGAGCCTTAGTATCTTTGCCGACGCTTTCACTCTCCCCAGTCAAGATTGCCTGATCAACATTGAAGCTGTTGCTCTGGATCGAGAGTAGTCTGCAATCCGCTGGAATCCGATCTCCCACTGCCACAGAAATGATATCTCCAGGTACGAGGTCATCCGCTTTTATGCGCTTCAACGCGCCGTTTCGAAGGACCTTGGCTTCATTGGCAGAGTACTCCTGCAATGCCGCAATGGCTTTTTCAGCGCTGCTTTCCTGGGAAACTCCAACGACGGCGTTCAGAATTAAGATTGTCAAGATCTGTTCTCACTTTAGCATAATCACCACTTAAAAATGTCTTGAATGCACTGACGACTGCAGGATCCACGAAGGCAGTCCATCCCTCCCCGTCCTCGAATAAAGCAAGGACAAATGATATTGCTGCAGAGCCCAAAAGGATTATGACAAGTTGGTCCTTGAACTGTTCGAGAATGAGATGCCACAAGGGCGTCGGAGGATCTTCCGGCAAAGCTGTGGAGAAATTGTAAGCGCAGTCCAGCTCCAAACAGAGGTGTGGTGATGTACAGTACCATTACGCCCATACTTTCTCAACGCAATCTGAATCTGTTGTTCGGAGAGGCCTTGGTTTTGATCAGCTGCAAAGTATTCCAGAGCTTGCTCCGTGGAGGAGAGATATGAAGCGTCCATAACGTGCCGAAAAGCCTGGATTGCCTCAGGACACTGACCCCGTAAGGACCGGAGGCTTCTTTGATGATGCCAGATAGTGTACGCTTAGAAAAAAGGACAGTGAGGAAACCAGATGCTAGGGAAAAGAAAATCTAGAAGATCAGGAATGAAATGCATCTACTGTACGTGTCCTTTTTTGCTTTGATTGGCCTTCTTTTCCCCGAACAGCGGAACTCTTTCCGCCCCAAAGTCGACAGCAGAGCCTCAAGCCCTAAGGTACTCCGCGCGTACTAGCATTCACACCAACACCCGATTATGCAGCATGTTATGCTCTAGCTACCTGCTATTCTACATAGCTCTGCGCATTTAGATGGTGAAGAGAATTGGAGAGCGGAGGATTTTCGGAAGTGCAAAGTCCAATTACTATGTTGCTTGGCATATCGACCAGGTCGCTAGTTAATTCATATTGCAGCCATTAGTCAATGAACGGGCCCCGAATATCTTCGCAACAACCTATACAATGCAAAATTAACGAAACCATTATCAGAACGGCCCTGGGCTGGCTTGAAGATTGGTCATCTTGAAAATGATGACATCCATGGGCTGTAGAAAATTGAGTGTACTCTCTAGCAATAAGTTTATGCCGTCGTCACATGGATTGGACGGAGAGATCTGTAAATCCTCATCGTACATTCATCGAAATGCGGAGCGAATATGCTACGGTATTACGGTACTTTACCCTACAGCAAGTCTAAGCTCTGAGAATAATAATATAAAAGTATACTCCGTGACTCCGTAAGGTCTGGTCAATGTTTGTTTATCAGCCCTATTTAGAGTACTCTACTTTTGGGGGAAACAGCAAACAGGGCTGATTAGCGTCGTTGTCGCTTATTGCGCGGCTGGCGTAATTTGCTGTCAACACCTCACCACCACTCTTCCACTGATTTCGTCCTCGAGTCCTTTCATCGATTGTTGAACTGCACATATTTATATCAAACCTTGCTACGATCAGAAACTACTATTCACCTCTCCCAAACACCAACCTGATACACCATGACGAGCGAGGTGAGTTATCTACGCGCCTATCAGTCCCGCTGGTCCCTCACACAAATTCCCCCTCTGCCATAAAGCCCGTCTTCAACAACAGCTGACCTGGAATTCGTGTTTATAGCGCGAAAGGTATGCATCCAAGCTCCTGCCAACACGCTTGGTGGATGAACTAAGTCTCTTGCAGCAAGACGTTCCTTGCGAGGCTGTGTGAGCAAGCCGAGCGCTACGATGGTACGCATTCGTTTCCACGCTCGGTCACGCGATAATCGTTTTACTGACGTTAATCGTTTCTAGAAATGGTCACATACATGAAGGTTAGTAAGCTGAATCTGTTCAATCGTCTGGTTGCTAACAGTGCACAGGAAGTCGCAAAGGTAGTACATCCCTGGCCAACAAGTCACCCGGAGAGATTGAATGAAAGAGGTCAAGATCTAATGCGAGGATAGATTGGCGGAGAACTTACTGTAGATGAGCGGAACCTCCTGTCAGTGGCCTATAAGAATGTTGTCGGGACCCGACGTGCTTCCTGGCGCATAATTTCGTCAATCGAACAGAAAGAGGAGTCGAAGGGTTCAGACAAGCATGTTGGTACTATCCGCGACTACCGCCAGAAAATCGAAACCGAACTCGAGCGTGTATGCCAAGATGTCCTTGATGTGTTGGACGAGTCCCTCATCCCCAAGGCCGAGTCAGGCGAATCAAAGGTGTTCTATCACAAGATGTATGTGACGCGAGGAAGGAGATGGGAATTGCGCCATCGTTTAAATACCTGCTAAGTTCGATTTAGGAAGGGAGACTACCATCGCTACCTGGCCGAATTTGCGTCGGGTGAAAAACGCAAGGTTGCTGCTACTGCTGCCCATGAGGCGTATAAGGTATGAAATGCTTTTCAATTGCGCCTGCAACCTGCTCACGTCGGGTTAGAATGCTACGGACGTTGCACAAACTGAGCTCACACCAACGCATCCTATCCGCCTTGGCCTTGCCTTGAACTTCTCAGTATTCTACTATGAAATCCTGAATTCGCCCGATCGCGCCTGTCACCTGGCCAAACAGGCTTTTGATGACGCAATCGCGGAGCTCGACTCCCTCTCTGAAGAGTCCTACCGCGATAGCACTCTCATCATGCAGCTGCTCCGCGACAATCTTACCCTCTGGACTTCGTCAGATGGCGGTGACGCTGAGGCTGCCCCAAGTGGTGAGGCGTCCAAGGAGGGTGAGAAGGCAACTGAGTCCAAGGCCGAGGGTACTACAGCCAGTGAGGCTCCGGCCGAAGCTGCGCGTCCTTCTGAAACATAGGGGTCGTATAGGCCCAATCTGCTCTGGCATGGCCTTTTTTGTCATCGTCACTCTATCGAGCGGAGTGGTTTACGGAATGGTGGGATGTCAGCACAAGGTCTTCGAAGTTGTCTTCCATCTTACACATTGTTTTGTCATTCTGCGCGCGAAAGGTAGAGAGCAGGAGGGTTGTCTAGTCAGCTCAATCGGCTGAACTGCAGAGGTCTTTTTCCTTCTTATCCATCATCCCTGTCGTCAAAGAGTGCTTCATCTCCTCGCGGAGCCCTTGCTATTCTAGATAGGAGCTCGCAAATCCAAAATCAGTCTCTACCCTACGGCATGGATGTCTCGTAATGCTTTTATCTTTTCTGCACTACCTTCTTTCCATTGTTGATTCCCGTTTTCAGACTGGCTTGAGAATTGTTGAGCCGAATGAGCATAGTAAAAATTGTAGACACCGGAGAAGCCCAATGTTTTTGACTGTAAGGTAGTCTTCTGCAATGGGGATAATTGATTGTAAGCATACAAAAGAATTAAACTTTTACAGGAAGTCCAGTGACAATTCAGATTCTGGTCATATACAGGCAGCTCTATGGCTCATCTTTTCGAACAGCCTGTATAACGACTACGGGGCCACAATGCATCGTTGCCAAGTCGTTCCAACCCTTCACAGAATATAACAAGCTCCTTTCATGACTGCTGACACCTCTCTTGGCTACAGATGCACTGGCTGGAATTGCTTCCTACAAACCTAAGTTTTGGGCAGCTAATCGTCCACATTCCTTTCAATGTAATTACATTTTAATCCAGCGCTGGCCTCTCATACACAACGCGATTCAAGTTCGGGAAGGATTGTATTGTGGTCAATTGGTCCGCACTCCTGGAAATGACTCGCTCACAATTAGAAAGCCTGGGTATCTATTTCGCTGTACTCTGAATTTCAAAAGCTATCCGAAAAGCAACTTGTCACCAGAGACGCGTCATTCTTAACACGTCGTGCCGGCTGAAGAAAGCCCTGTTTCTCTTTCCCAAAATATCTGCAGATACAGTCAGCATCTATTGAAATGAAGATGATGGGATGTGATATGCCAGATCTTACACATGGGGATACTCAGCAGGCAAATGCCAACCTGAACACTTGCAATGACATAGAAAACTTTCAGTATGCCGGCTTGAACAAGCCAATGGTAGGCACCCCAGGTCAGACCGAAAGAAAAGACATTCTTGAATACCAGCAGGCACGTGAAGGCTTCGACGGCGATGTCCCCTTCAGAAATATCAGTATTCAACGTTTCCGAGAGATCTAATCTGAAAGACAAGAAACACCTACGGTGGGCGTCGACTATATAAAGCGAACAAGCAACGGCACCCAAAACCATACCCATCACCTCCAAGGCGTAGAAAAAATCTGGCCAAAACCAGCCATATTTGGTAACCCCATGTGCCGTGATCCCAAAACCATACAGTCCCGCACAGCCAAATACCAACTGCGGCACCTACTTGTAACGCGGAGTCAGCGATACTTCTCGACTCCAAAAGCCTGAGTCATGAGAAAGATCTTCTAAGCTAAGGACTCTCCGGCTCCCATAAAAAGTCTAACGACTTTAGGCTTTGGTCCGGAACAAGACATTATCACTCGAAAAAGTACGAACCACAAGTATGATGCGGAACTCCGGCTCGTAGATCCCTCTGTTCCTCCGAATCATTATCTTTGCGCTCCAGTCCGCCAACAAGCCTGCCAAAAGGAAGCCCAGTACTGCTCCAATGAACGGGCCCGTATACATATAGCCGGTATGCACTTCGTCGAACCAGAGGGGGGGTCCAAGGAATATCGCCTTTATATACCTAGAATTAGCATCATTCAAGCATGTAAGGATTAATTGAAAAGACCCGTTCGGAGAGCCAGGCTTTCGAGGAACATGGTTTTGAACTAGAGCTTGGTAAAGTTCAGATAGCAAATGATCGGAAAGCTAGACTCACAGCTAGAACAACACCGATCATAACAGTCCAACCGATTAGAGCGCCTTGTATCAGACAAGCCCAAAAGACAGCCGGATGGAAGAAGAGGGGAAGTGGACGTAGTATCAGTTTCAAGAAGCTTTCGTCTGTCTTCCGGCCATTGAAAGGATAGAGAGAGCGGGCGAAGCTGACTTTTGTTGGTACCTTTGAGGTAGAGCGATGTTCCGATACCGTGAGGTGATCCTTTTCGAGAGAGGTGGGAAAGCTTGACTCTGGACTTTGGTTGTTCTCATTTGGGCCTACTTCGTACGCAGGGACGGCATTAGAAGGAGAGCTGTGCTCGCCTCTAATGTCAGTATTCAAAGAGTCGTCCCTTCGAAAGGCGGTTTCAGGCACAAAAAGGAAGATAAGTGGCAACATGGCACCACAGAAAATGGCAATGAAATAGAATGACCACGACCAGCCTATGGTATGGGTTATCTTTCCCACCAAAATGGGCGTAAAAAAAGCTCCACCGAACAAAGCGAGATTCGAGCACGCCATGCGTTTACCTCTCTCCTATTTCATTGATCAGCTGAGGGTCCAGTCAAGTTTTTCGGTTCCCAATCTGGCATACGTGGACGAAATAGAGATCTCCAACACTAGAGTTGACCAATGCCTCGAACGGCGCCAGCCCGACTCCTTGTATAATTCTTGCCCACACAAGGCTTTTGTAGTTCGTTCCAGCGGCACCTCCCCAAGCGCTGGAAATGACGATGAGGATAGTACCTAGTAGGTACAAATGACGCTTGCCGTAAACCCGTGCGGAGGCAACGAAAAGGAAACCTGCCACTCCAACTCCAAGCAGATGATAGCCAGTCGCAAGCGCCATCTGCGTAAAATCCGTGTCGAAAAGCAAAGATAGTGTAACCGTGTTTGCGGCGAGCAGAGGACTCAAAGTGGAGGCAATGACCGAAATGACTGATAGGAGTATGAGCACCGAATCACGCTTCCATAAGGGCCAATTGAGAGGATCGTTTGGATCGTCACTGGGTTGTCTGGCACAATTTGGAGTCGGTGAGCACCTTTCCAGATGAAGTATGAGGGAAAAGATCTGTCTTAGGAGCTGCATGGGTAGAAGATGGGAAATGCAACGTCTGTCGCTACTTTGAAAGCATTTTCGAAGGGGAGGATATGGGTGCAAAAGGTTTCTTACGGAACGAGAATGATGGGAACAGCACCACTTCTGTCATACTTCAGTTGTGGCGACTCGAGTTGTGGTGCATGGGTTGGTCGACTGGCGTCGTCGTATATATAAGTAGTCCCCGGAACAGTCTCAACTCTCGACGGCTCCAGGATCCCAAGACCCATATTGACGAACCTTGAGCCCCGACTGAAGCGCGATCTTGTAAATGAAGGGGCTCTTGAATACTCTGAAGGGTCGGGTCATTGAGGTTGAACTTGTTCGCGCGGCACCGTTCCGCATTCCGGAAGCGATCTCAATGTCTTCACCAAATCTTGGCTTTTTATTACTCGACTCTAATAGGTTAGGTGCTCTACTAGCATATGACTTTACCTCTTTGGAAAGTCATAACTCTAAGGAACCTTACCTTAAGTACATGGACAATAGCCCACGGGCTTAAGATGTGATGAATATAAGTAGACAAGTACAAGTCATCGTCTCGACTATCTTCATTAAGTAAGGTACCAGGTAGGTACATGAGGTAGAGTAGTTCGAACTCATGAGCTTGATCATGAGCTTGAGAGTCAAAGCTCTCTCGGTCGGCAGTTGCCCCTTTTTGGTTTTTGAGTTTAGCGTAAGGCCAGGGTCCCGAGCCAGGCCCTCGTTCGAGATTCAATCGATGAATACTTACCTTACAATAATCCAAATCATCGTCTTCTTCTTCCGCTTCCTCTTCTTCTTCTCCCTCTTGCTCTTCCCTCCAAACCTTCCTTTTCGCACAAGACTCGATTTCTCTCTTCCCGTCACCCCAGTTCAATGCAATGAATCACCTTATCAAAATCACCTTGTTCGGCTTCTCTGCCCTCCATGTCGCTCAAGCTCAGCTTCAAAATTTGCCTGACTGCGCCAAACCATGCGCAAGCAATCTTCCTAGCCAATGCAATCTTGATGTCTCATGTATATGCTCCGATAGTTCCTGGATCTCGGGCATAAGTTGCTGTATAAGCACAAAGTGCTCTCCCTCGGATCAAGAGAGTGGGATTCCCGTACTCAGGCGTCCCAGTCGCACAGCGTCATACTGATCGAATCGCATAGAAACGCTCAATGTTGCAGTACAGCTCTGTGATACGTAAGCCTTAGCGCCCGGAATCGCAAACATGTCCACTCTCCCAGTTTCAGAATGAGAAGAAAAGAAACTTCGACTCACTGATAAATTTCTTCCAGTGTGAAAGTAACGTTGCCATCAGCAGCAAGGTACGTCTGTTTGAAGCCCTACTTACGTGGCTGCCTTGAAAGTCAAGCCTTGAGATCGATCTCGGGAGCTTATATCCCCAGAATTTGTCTCGCAACACGTAAGATCATTAGTGTGTAGGGAGGGCATGCTGACGTCACAATCTTTAAAGCTGTCCAGCCTCTGCCGGTGCTACCGTAGGAGCTAGCTCTGGAATAGCTGGAGCTACCGCTGGAGTTAGTTCTGCCATAGCTGGAGCAAATACTATTGCTAGTACGGCTGCTTCTGCTGCAACAAACGCTGTTTCTGGTGCCCAGACAGCTGCCTCAGGAGCTATAGGTGGCACTACTAGTTCCTCTACGAGTGGGTTAATGTGTTTTAGAGAGTTCTTTTTGCCGCACCGCGATGTCGTTTGCCCATTCCCTCCATGGTCCCTCATATCTTGCACAGCATCCCAAGATATGGCATTCTAAAAATCTTGTCCTCGTTTCAAGACTTCTGATTTACAATGTGTGGCCACGTTCTGCAAAGTTTCTGTCTGTGTTACAATCAAATGTACTATTTGTTTTGCCAAAAGTCAATCATTCTTGACTTTTGAGAGATGCTTGCGATGAAGCCCTGATACCGCCCTTCACTTGCAAACTTTCATAGCTAATTTACAAATAGGCTCCTCATCGACATCAACGGCATCAACCTCAAGCTCAGTAACTCAAGCATCAGGCGCAGCACAGGGTTTGGGCACCAACATGGGCGCTGTAGGCGCTGCTGTGGCTGCCTTGGCATTTTTGTAGCTTAGGTCGTTTTCTGATCTTGTCTTTTGTTTTTCCTTCATCCTTCTGGTTCTCAACGATCAAGGAAGATTAAACACGGCGAGGGGTGTAGTATTACAATGTTGGGACAACAATGACGGGCCACGTAGTCAAGATGTCGTGACTCGAAGCGTCTATGGAAGACAAGTCCCGTTTCCGCATCAAACAAATGTACGTACAAAAAAATGATTCATATTGCCATGATTTGCACGAAATCTGTCAACTTTCTGCCTGTTCTTCGCTACTCGCTTTTCGTGGGATTGTCAATGATAATTATGTAGGTCTTCCAGATTGTCAATCCCATCAGATGATTTGTTGCTCAGAGTGGTATTGCAGTAAATGCGAAAACATGCGTTTCCACAAAACAGAGTCTGTGATAACACAAAGCCTGTTTCGTTGGCTGAGATAACTTGGAGTCAAGCATGCAGGCTCCTCCACTTGGGAGATCATGGCTGGTTCACATTTTGAGAATTATGTCCATTATCCTTTGAATTCCGTACAACAGAGATAGGCTGCACGGGCCAAACGTTCTCCATCCAGGTAAATGTGGGGCTCCCGAGTTAATGTAATGCAATTGTTGCCTTGTTGTATGCAACAATACCCATTTTAATTACTTGCAAGTGTCCCGAGAAAAGGATAGATTGTTGGAAATATTGGTGACGGATGATTTGTGTCTACTGAAAATTCTGACTATATATAAGCGATAGGGCTGAGTAGTGCCAAATTCCAACATAGATGAAATTAAGATTAAGGTACTTTAGATTAGCGAGAAGTACCTAGCCTCGTAGCCAAGCAATTCTTACTATACCTTATCAGCAATTCTTACGGCCGTACCCGTATTGAAACACTTCCCGTCTCTTACCTTTGCTCTCACTTCTTTCCTTTTGATACATTGAAAGCTACCTTACCTACTTGAAATAAATCTAGTGTCAACCTTCCTCACCATCCATCTGGCTCCAGCAACGCCGCTTCGCCCATTATATTATCAAATGGATCAGAAAACTCTCTCACATCAGCTATCAGTACCCTCACCAGTGTCCCACCCCCAACAATCTCTAAGCTCGCCGTAGCCACGGTCCATATATTTCTGGAACAAGGACGCCCAAAATGTTCCACGCTTACGCCCACTGCGATCCTTCTCAACCAAATCCTCACATTGATTGACCGCCACGAATCCTCAAGTACCGGCTTCTTTGCCCTCTCTGTCTTTCGACTCCAATAAATCTCCCCTGTCGACCTTCTTGGACAATCGACTTGATACAGAGTGACTGCGCAGTCTGCAAATCATCAAAGCCCATCGTATTTCACCACCCATTGCCTATCTTGGATATCTCGGGGCATCACCTACAGGAAGCGGTGAAGTCTGCCATATACGTATGGCGGAAGAAACGGTTCAAAAGACCGAAATGACCACCCCGGAGTCGAATTCCCTGGATTCCATTGGCGCTGGTCATGTCCAGCAGATCTACAATGACAAGGTAGAATCCCGACCGAGTGTTCCTCGTCGTATCATCGACAGCTTCAGGCGGGACCCCCTTTCCAGAGTCACACCTAGTGGCGTCGTTGGGGCCAATGGCGTCGTTTTCGATGCTGAAGCGGCTGCACAAGCGACTGCAGATTCCCCGCTGGCCAGGAAGTTGAAAGGACGACATTTGCAGATGATAGCTATTGGAGGATCTATTGGTATGGCCTAATTTCTGCAGCCCGTTAGCTTGGGACTTATCCTTTTACAGGTACCGGTCTTTTCGTCGCCTCTGGAAAATCACTCTCGAATGGAGGTCCAGCATCGGTGTTGATCGCATACAGTCTCATTGGGGTCATGCTATTCTGTACAGTCCAAGCTCTTGGCGAAATGGCTGTCCTGTTCCCCGTCGCCGGCTCTTTCTCCGCCTATTCAACTCGGTTCCTCGATCCAGCTTGGGGTTTTGCAATGGGCTGGAACTATGCAATGCAATGGCTCGTGATTCTGCCGCTTGAAGTTGTCGCCGCAGCAATAACAGTCAGTTACTGGAACTCTAATATTTCTCCTGCCGCTTGGGTTACCATCTTCCTCGCTATCATCATAAGCATCAACTTATTTGGTGTCAGAGGCTATGGTGAGGCCGAGTTTGTCTTTTCAATCATCAAAGTTATAGCTGTTGTCGGCTTTATGGTACTCGGCATCATCCTTGATATTGGCGGCGGTCATGGGGGATACATAGGCGGAAAATACTGGCTCAACCCTGGAGCCTTTCACAACGGTTTCAAAGGTCTTTGCTCTGTTTTCGTCACTGCCGCTTTTGCTTTTTCCGGAACGGAACTTGTCGGTCTTGCAGCTGCTGAGACGGCTAACCCTCGCAAATCCCTTCCAACGGCGGTGAAGCAGGTCTTCTGGCGCATTGCTTTGTTCTACATTGTTTCTCTAACTCTTGTCGGCTTGCTGGTTCCCTATAACGATCCCCGTCTTATCGGCTCTTCAGACTCGGACGCCAAAGCGTCTCCTTTCGTTATTGCCATCAAAAATGCCGGCATCATCGGCCTGGACTCTGTCATGAACGTTGTAATCATGATTGCAGTGCTCTCCGTTGGGAACTCCTCGATATACGGCTCTTCGCGTACTCTGGCAGCCCTGGCAGAGCAAGGTCAAGCGCCTAAAATGTTTGCTTACATCGATCGAAAAGGCCGTCCATTGATTGCCATCATCTTTGCTTCTGCCTTGGGCTTCCTTGCTTTCCTAGCGGCATCAAATGAAGAAGAAGAAGCGTTCATGTGGATGCAAGCCCTCAGCGGTCTCAGCTCGATCTTCACTTGGGGCTCCATCTGTCTCTGCCACATCCGATTTCGCAGGGCTTGGAAGCAGCAAGGTCATTCCCTTGACCAGCTGGCGTTTCGGTCCCAAGCCGGTGTCATTGGCTCTTGGGTTGGCTTCGTTTTCAACGTCCTTGTACTCATTGCACAATTCTGGACCGGCATTGCTCCTGTACCCAATCAGGATGACACAAATGTGACTGGTGCAGCGGCCTTGACTAAGAATTTCTTTGCAGATTATCTCGCTGTGCCCATTGTGCTGTTATTCTACATTGTTTACAAGACTCTTTACAAGACTCGTGTTATGAGGAGCAAGGACATGGATCTGAAAACGGGAGCGAGGCAACTCGATCTGAGGGGGCTTCAGTCCGAAGAAGAAGTGGAGAAAGCCCAGTGGCCGAAGTGGAAGAAGGCCTACAAAGTCTTCTGTTAGATTTCCTCCGCGGAAATGTCCGCGTGAGCTTTCATACGGATCTATGGGTAGCGAGTGGCGTTGGGGTAAAAGCTTGCATGGACTGAGATGGACGACTTGCAGAATAATTGGGATGGGAACAAGGTGTAATGGAGTCAGGCATGATTTAGGACAAGGCAAACAGCAATCTATACAAGGATACCCCAAGGGTACGGTCGGATTTTCAGGGTCTATTTCGGTGTAGTAGGTCAGGTGCTCAAGGTAGGAGACTCGTTAGGCATGTAGGTTGATGACTTCATCACCCTTCTATGCGAGACACTGCAGGTCTTAAACCCAAGAAGAGACCGAACGGGTCAGATAGGTCGTAATACTGTCAGCTGTGATTGAAGAGACGACGATGAGACCTATTCATTCTACCAAAACGGATACATCTCCATTCCAAATCCTGTCACGACTTGAGAGCAGACCTCACAAGCCTTTTGTAACCCTCTACGGCTGTCAAAAGATCGCTGGCTCTCAGATGCTCATGATCTGAATGAGCGACCAGGATACTCCCAGGACCATAAAGATATCGCTTGTGCTTCCCTTTCAGATTTGGTATGTCTGTTCCATAGTTGACTGTCTCTGTCTCGAAGCCATCCACATCACTGTCAATGTCGATTGGCCCTGTATGATAGATCTGGAATTAGGGTCGGATATTTGAGAAGGTATACGGAGTCTTGCAGCAGATTTTCAAGAGATTCCAAAAGACATGTCTCAAGATTTGATCAAGGGTCCAGAAGAGGTATCTTAGCTGATGGAATTACTCACCATAACCACCTTCCCCAAAATCAAGCTCGAGGTCCTCGTTCACCGTCTTGACGGCTTCAGACACCAATTGTTTAATAGTTCCTGGGCTTCCAGCAGCAATCCTAATCAGTATTTTCGCCTCGGCTTCTTCGGCGATCACGTTGGCAGCAATCCCACCTGATATTTGTCCGATATTCAGTGTGGTGTTACCGTATTTTTCAGAACTAGGAAGCTCCAAATTCTGCAAGGCATTCAGAGCAGGCACGAGCATGTGGTTTGCATTCTGACCAAGCCATGGGTATCCGCTGTGTCCAGCCTTGCCGTGGGCTTTGATGGTAAAAATTAAGACGCCCTTGTGTCCACTCGCAAGTTTAAGCTCTGTTGGTTCGCCGAAGATGACAGCCTGCCATTCCATTTCAAGATCGTTCACCCGTCTCATCCCATCGCCCCCTATCTCTTCGCCAGCCACAAACAGAAGAGAAACATCATTAGGGGAGATCTCTCGAGAAGCAAGCAACTCTTGAACAGCCTGGAATTGTGCAGCTACCTACATGATAATTAACGTCGATAATCAATGGAATCAAGCTAGGGATACGACTAAGATATAAACCTACACAGGCTTTTGCGTCGACACTTCCCCTGCCCGATATTTGATCACACTGAAAATCATAACCGTAGTATGGGGGGACGGTATCGATGTGCTTCTCCGTTTTGGAGTCAGTCCATCACCACTTGATGACAAATGCTCGAATGGGCTAATTGGCTACTTGGTCCCCTGCCCGTACTGAGGCTCAAAAGAAGGCATAGAAAGAGAAGATGATAGTTTGGAAAGTATTGCTCACGCTCGATAAAAGAATGGGAGTCTGCCGCTTTTCTCCCGGATAGGCCAGAAGATTGAACCTCTGCTTGGACCCTCCAAGCACTGGGGAGTGATGATGATTTGTGGATAGAGGATCGAGATATTGTCTATCGACAGTGTAATTTTTAGATTTGAGGAAAGCTTCTAGAAATTCTCCGATGGCTTGCTCATTGCCTGAGATGGATTCAATGTTGACCAGGTTTTTGTGCAACGAGAACAAGGGATTCTTATCTGGGTCGGATGCATCAAAGTTAAAGGGCTGCTCGAGTCGGAGCGCCAAAGGATATTGAGAGTGTAAGGATAAAGTCTTGGTAGGGAATGCATATGCAAAAGCAAAAGCAAATGCAAATGCAAGAGTGGAATAATAATATTGAAGCGGAGATTGGGTTAGGAGCATAGTTTACTGAAAGCAAGGGAAAGGAAAGCCCAAGCTAAGCCCCAGATGCAAGAGTGGAGGACTGGAGATGTACGGATGTAGAATGGAGCCAAGCACGTTGTCTGCGGAGTACACGGTAGTGGTTGGAGTGGTTGGAGAGTGGCTACGAGTACATGTAGTAGTGACAAGCTGAAAGTTGACGGCCGAGGGGCTCCTTAGAGTTTCGGGCACTGACGGTATCTAGAGACTAGATGGAATTTAAATTATTATGTGTCCGGGCTAGGTATGGGCCTAAGGTACCTTAGCATTTTATTGGTGTAATGGTGCCGTTATGGGCATCAGATCCCTGTAGATTGATTTCCTAGTAGGGTGGGTGGTCAGACTTACCTTGTCCTTTACAACATAGACAGTACTAGTAGTATCTCACTCCTTAAGAATTTCATTTCATCAATCACTTCTTATTGGTTTTTTTTACCACAGCATTATTATTATTATGATTGTTGTCATCATTAGTGGTATCATTTTCTGTTTCTCTTCATAACTCCCTTATACCCTCGTTCGTCAACTTGGTTTGTTGATATTCTGTTAGTTGACTCGTCGTTTTGTTGTGCTTTGGAACTCACACCACTGGGTCTTTGCCTCAGGGTCCCCCCATTCGTCATTTAAACTTTTCCCGCGTCGTTTGGTCCGAGACGTCTATTTATACGTAAGGTACTTTACTCAAATACGATAATAATAATAATACCCAATTCAACAACACTGCCAGTCCAACTACTCACAACATCCAAAACATCTACACATTTTGCTACAAAGCATCTTAGCTCAACTATCTCCAAGGCCTCACGTCCCCGTTCCTGCTTATTTCGACCAATCATTGCCGTTTTCCACCTACATTCCCTCTACTCCTCACCACAACGGCCTGACTGAAAGAATTCCGCCCCCGAATCAAAAAACTCAGCTCTGAAATTCTTGCTTGGAACGTACAATCCTAACCCTCGTTTCGGTCGCCAAGTAGGCAAACATAAAGGGTAGCGGCCATTGGACCTAACGCGCGTAAGCGTTTTCATCCGAAGGTCTTACAACCATACATTGGATCTGAGGATGAAATAGCTCTCGCGTGGTTCCTGTCACAAATATTACGAGTACCAAATCCTTGGCTAGGGAAGCACCAAAAACCTCCTCCAAGCCTTCTATATGCCGATCAAGTTACCGAAAGGGTTCCAACGACGCAAGTCATCCGGTAGTGCTTTGGAGGAGCTGCCAAACCCCCCTGAACCTTCGTTCCGCGTCTTCGAGCGTCCTCAAGGGAGGAAATCTTTTGATGGAGGGAACAACTATAACAACTACAAGCGCATAAGTCTGGCTCGGCCATTGAGTGCAGGACCGTTCGGGGAACATCATCTGTTCGTTGATGGATCAACGACATGTAATCCCCCTAATCGGTACGTTGCGGTGGTCCGTTATGGAGTATGCAGCATGCTAAAACAAGATAATAGGGGTAGCGGTGGGACCCATAACTCAGCTTCCAGCGGTGGCCTGAATGACAACTCTTCCTATGAGGCACGATTTAGTTCCACATCAACACTGCCTTCTTCAGCCGACGTACCTATGGACGATAGACCCTCCCCGAATACTAAGGACCCCTATAACATACCGGCGCCGCCAGTTCCTGAGTCGCATCCACTATCTTTGAAAGCAGCTGGAAGAGCATTTTCTTTCGGTCGAAAAAGAGCGGAGTCGCCATCGGTGCCTCCACCTGGACCTCGACAAGCTATAGAACCAGCGAGATCAAATGGCTATCAATCTTTCAATCGGCCGAGAGCGATGACGGAGAGTAGCTACGCTAGTGAAAGCACCGCAACACCACCGAGGCTTCTTGGTACTGAGCTTGAGCTTGAGCAAGATGATCTCAATGACTTTGGCAATATGTTTGAGAGCTTTGGGAAGAACGATAACAAGCTGGTGAAAGAGCCAGGAGGTAGGGCTGTAAGAAATGTAGAAAGCCCGGTATGTCTCGAAGGATTGAGAGACATCGACCGTTACGCTGATGATTCTGTAGGAGAGCGTGTCGTCTGCAGGGTCCAGGAGCCCGACAAAGTTGAATGGAAATGCACCTACGGTGTATCCCGCTTCCCCGACGCAGGGCGACGGATACCTCGAAGTAGCAGAGTCCCCAAATCCCTGGAATGCGCAGGGAGGTCCAATGGTTGCTAGCAACCAACGGGCAGCAGAAGCTCTTTCCTTCTATAGCAGCAATGCGCCTGGAACTCGACCTGACCAAAATTTATCCCAGTCTCGAAGTATGCCGCTGGCCGAGTCGAATAGTTCCCCACACAGGAAGACACAGCAACGGCCTCCTTCTGTCGTAGGGGGAGGGCTTCGAAAATCCGGTGGTTACACGTCGCAAAAAGCTTCTGCGAGAGAGTCTGTGGACTCCGCTATTTTGCACGACGAGGATGCCAGACTTGCCATGGACTCCCTTGCCGCAAGCCAGAAGCTCAGCCGTCGGTCTGGGAACTTCGGTACATATAAAGACAGTGATGACGAAGCAGATAACCCTGCTGCATTCTTGATCTCCGAGTCTCCATACCCGTCGCCGAATGCGGCCTCCGGTCTTCAACAATCATCCAGACGCGAAACCCAACGGCTATCTCCAATACCGCTGTTCGACAGCAGCGATCAGGACTTCTCTGCCACCCCATGGCGGCAAGAATCAACAGAGACTACACCAAGAGCACAAAAGCGTGAATTGGTGCACCAGGAGGAACGCTCACTGTTTGATGCGTCGCCTCAAGCAGCTGGGAGTCGGGCCCCACCTGCAGATACCCAAGTCCAATCCACACCTAAAACGCCAGCTCAGAATAAAGTCATGACCCCTGCCCAATTTGAGCAGTATCGGAAAGAGCAGGAGTTGAGACGAGAGCAGTATTTCAATCACGACGCATCAGACGAAGAGGGCGACGACTACGAAGATGACGACGAGTTAGAACGACACAAACAGCTTGCTCGACAGAGAAGGAAACAAGAGGCTCATCTTTCTGTGTATCGGCAGCAGATGATGAAGGTGACCGGCGAGCAGCCTTCTGATTTTCCTGGTGTACCGCTGCGTCCAGGCATGGACAGGTCCAGTATGAGCGCACCAAATCTTACGGATCGTTCGAGTACCCCAACTTTTACTTTTGACAAGCCTGGAGACGCCACCAAGGCTAGTGACGACGAAGATGAAGACGTTCCTTTGGGGGTACTGGCAGCGCACGGATTTCCCTCAAAGAACAGACCTCCTACTGCTCTCACCAACTCGAGTACAAGCATCCAATACAAGAGTGAATCGTATCCACCACCTCCGCTGTCTACAACAGGTACACCGACAGCCGGAGCAGCCCGTGGTCTTCCACCATTTGCACGGAACCTACCTCCAGATCCATATTACGGAGCCGGCCTTGTCAACCCCTCGAACCGCGAGTCTCTAGCGTTTGGACATGGCGCTCCAGCATCCGTCAATGGCGGGGCCCCACCAAGTATGTCACCCGGGGGTCTGGTTGGGGTCATTGCAGGCGAGGAACGTGCGAGAGCTGCGCGAAGAGGAAGCCCCAATGCTCAAGGGAGCTATAGCTCTCCCTTACCGCCAAGCATGTCTCAAATGCAAGCGGGGATGATGATGGGGATGCCACCTGTGATGTCACCAGGGGAACAAGCTACTGTCCAGATGTCTGAGCAGATGAATCAGATGATGCAAATGCAGATGCAGTGGATGCAACAGATGCAGCAAATGATGGCCAGCGGAATGCATAGTGGACCTCAGGTGCCATTTGGTCCTCCTCAACAGCAGCAGATGATGATGAACGCTGGACTTGTGGCTCCACCAGGTAACACCCACAGACCAGCATCTACAGGCCCACACCCTACAATGGGAACTACAGCGAGTCCACAGGAAAACCAACAACGCGCAATGAGTATGATGAGCCCTACATCGGCTGCAGGGTGGCAGCCTCATAACAACATCCGGGACTCTACCGTGCCAAGCATGATGAGCGGAGCACTTGGAGGTGCACATACGGACTACACGGCATCAATTGCGCCATCCGAGCGCAGTAACGTCGGCATGCCGTCGCGCTATCGTCCAGTTTCCATAGCACCTGCTGATGAGCATGTTCAGAAGGGAGTATCGAGAGCTTCTACGTTCACGAGTGGGGTGCTTCCGACGGGCGCCTCTGGGTGGAACAGCAGAATGTCGCCATCTAACGATTTGCAAAGCAAACCGTCGCTGAGACCTGTCTCTCGTACACCACCCAGAAAGGAGGCCGGTAGTGATGATGACGATGAAGAAGGGTGGGAAGAGATGAAGAAGCGGCGGGCGAAAAAGAAGAATATGTGGAGGATGAACAAAAAGAGGGAGGAGTTGGATGTCTATGATTATCCTAACGCATGATTTCGGGGGTGGGAGTACGGTACATAAGACCTGGGCAGTTGTAGGTAAGGGAAAACGGTAGCATGCAAAGAAGTTGGGATGTAAAGAATTTAGCGGGAGTCTTTTTTTCGGCATATAGAGAACAAAGGACGGTGTGTCTTACATACCTGACCGTCCACAAGCAATTGCATTCAGAGTCTTGCCGCAGCATCCTCCAGCGGGCACTTGGACGATGACTTTGAGATGTCCGATTTGATCCCCGACGATAGTCGAATTCCGTTGTCAGATACACTACTCAACATTCAAAACGTAAAGTAGTCAGAGCGACTGGACATTGCAGCCAACTATAAGAGTTCAATGATACTCCGTTGTACACCTTGAGATGCATCCCTTGCTAGTGTACTTTCAAGCATGAAGCGGCTGTGCTGTGCTACCTCAGGACTCTTAGATGCTGTTCAACGTGACAGTCCCCCCTGATGCCCCTATCCCAAAAAGGAACCCCCTTACGCACACTAACAGTTTTGATACCTATATAAAATAGGGGGTGAACGACCTCGCGATAAATTTTCCGGGGGTTTTTTTTAGGGGATTAAACATGCCTTGCTAAAAATCTCGGTTTTGGCCCCTGTAACGGGCTTCTCTTTAGCGTAGGGGGACTTGTCCGTGGGGGACTATACACTAAAGTACTGTTTAGGCGATAAATCGTTAAAGACATAATAATGACGATGCATCATGCAATCATTAATAACGTCGACGATTTTGAGGTCGCGGTTACTTAGCCATACAGTAAAGGTAAGTCCAACTAATTGATAAATAATGCTATGAAACCAGAATATGCTGTGCAAAAGGAGAGAATCTGAAATTTCCACTTCAACGACCTAATCGGGCATAGTGCGTATACCGAAGCTTCTCGAATGATCGAGTCGTTGCCACCACGACAACTAAGCACAGAAACAAAGGTAGATGTAAGCATACCCGCAGTGTCGAGCATTTTCTAGAATTACTCTGCTGGGGTATAAAAGGGCCCAGCAGCACCGAGTCAACTCCTCATCATTCTCAAAAAGACAAATATCGCATCTGCAACACAGACCACATCTTAAACCAAGAATTCCAAAGCCCAAAACAACTTCAACATTATCTTTGAAACCCTATCATCAAAGACTACTCCCTCACAAAGCCAAATAATAATGCAGCCTTACCGCGTCGTTTCTGCCCGCACTATCCCTCGCGTCTGCAGGGCATCCACACCAACGCGCACTATGTTCACCTCACCATTCTTCCCACGTTTCAATCCTGTGGGCAGTGATATCGCGCCCCTTTTCCGCCTGCTCGACAGTGCGATGACCGACCTTGTTCCCTCCTCTCGTCAGCCTATTCGCCAAACTTTCACGCCACGGTTCGACATCCGAGAGGCTGGCGCAACCTACGAGCTCCAAGGCGAACTTCCCGGTATCGAGCGGAAGGATCTCGACATCGAGTTTCTTGACGAACGAACGCTCGTTATCCGTGGTCGGACAGGCACGGAGACCAACGAGACCAACGAAACACCTGAAGCTGTCCAATCTGCAAAGGCTGTAGAGGACGAAGCAGTCAATGATAACGCATCGGAGAAATCGGCCAATTACAAGAAAGCCAGCGTGGAAGAGGAAGAATATGTCGATGCAGGGGCTGAAAGAGAAGCCTTCGAGGGAGCCAAGACACCTTCCAGTCCCAGCGCCGAGGCTGCACCGGAGCCAGAGGGTCAAAAGGGTGCAAAGCTCAGCTTCAAGTACTGGGTCAGCGAACGCTCTGTTGGGGAATTCGAACGACGATTTACGTTCCCGGAAAGAGTGAATCTCGATGCCAACGCCGTCAAGGCTAGCCTCAAAGACGGCATACTGTCTGTGGTGGTACCAAAAGTCGCGACAAGAGAACCGAGGAGGATCAACATTGAGTAAAGCAGATCGGACATGAGGAAATCTGCATAGCAATGGCGCTGGGGTAGATCTGGCAAGCGCGAGGAGTTCAAGTCTAGCATTTGCAGGTAGACATAAGTACAGAACAAACAATAAGTAACTTAGAATAATGTAGGAGACGATGGAATAAATGATTATTAGCACGTGACTATTGCCGCTATTGAGGTGTGTGTGATGATTCCATGCTTGATAAGTTGATATCCGATGGCTTACCAATAATCAACCCCTGCTTTATTCTACTGGAGTCTGAAGATTGAACCTTGATAAAGTAGGTAAGGTAATAGAGGGATTTCGCAACCCCTGACTATATATAATTAGTACGAAGTTTCTTTCTATACTATACTATATATAGCTAGAAACTAGTCAAATTATACTAATAATATATAGAGATTATATAAATATATATAATTATTATATATATTTTAGCGGCTATATAAATATACGCTTATTATTTAAAGAGATATAGATCTTATGTTACGGATATCCTCCACAGGATATGTGCGGAGCCTCATAGGGCTTAGCGAGGCTTGGCACGCACCATGAGGAGGATTCTTCGTGTAGATACTCTTTCTTCCATACACATTATTATATTATTATCCATACATATGACACCACTCATATCGTTTCATGACATCTTATATAGTTTAAAGTATATAAAGTAGTATATATAGAATACTCGCCCCTAAAAGGACTCGTAGAAAACGCGTAATATTATTATAAATATTATAAATATAATCGATTTAAATAAATTCGACTAACTTATAATATAAGAAGACTATCCTTCTATAAATAACTATAAGGATCTAATACTTCTACTTTTTAATTAAATAGTAAAGTTGTTACGAGTGTGACAGCTTCCATGGTCGTGCACATACGCTTAGCGACCTATCTTGGCCTAGCGTGTCTTGGCAAA